>CM019822.1:77086738-77358869 GCA_009763385.1 Coix lacryma-jobi var. lacryma-jobi
AGTTAGGAGACTATCCCCAAGAAATCATCCGCTCAAATCAACCAAATCACCGGGAAATCAAAAGGTAAGGTGGATGAACGGAAAAAGTGCCATGAAAACGAAATCGACCCGATCTATTCGATCATGAGTAGTTAGATGAATTCCTTTGGTCGAAATGACCTCCTCAATGATACGAACAAAGTGATTCAAGTGGATTTCGCAAAGACGCACTAGAGAGGGAGATCGAGTGACGGGAAAATCGTGAAGAAACGAAGAACGCGAAGAACACGAGTCAAAACACAAATCAAGTCATTGATCTGCACTGCAACGGTGAGGATACGGCCTCACTTCCTCAAATCAACAGTACACAGAGGCAAGTCTCTCTGCGGATCTCAGCTAGCTACAGCAGGGAATGGGAGAGCAGGAAACCCTAAGTGCGAAAGAGCACATGACTGAGATAAATGGGAGGAGGGTGTCTCCCGACTACTTATCCTACTACTAGCCTAAGTCTATTTCCTACTCTACCCCTCTCTATTCTAATTACAGAGCGAACCAGCTAAACCCTAGGGTTATTCTGGACCAACTCGGTGGTAAGTGTATCCGACGGCCACGCCCGCTCGACTCGAAGCGTTGCCTCGACGCAACCTCCAGATCACCGCCATGTGCCGCCCTCGCTCTGCACCCCCGGTTTTGTGGCCCAAACCGGGAAACCAGCCTTTTCCAGCCAACCCCCGGTTTTGAGGCCCAAACCGGGAAACCAGCCCACCAGCATCTGAGTTTTGAGGCCAAACTCAGCAAACCCTCAGAGCCCAGGTTTTGAGGCCCAAACCTAGAAACCGTCCTCAGCCCGAGTTTTGTGGCCAAACTCGGAAACCCTCAGCCCGAGTTTTGTGGCCAAACTCGGAAACCCTCAGCCCGAGTTTTGTGGCCAAACTCGGAAACCGTCCACGCCCAGGTTTTGAGGCCCAAACCTGGAAACCGTCCATCCGATGGTTTTTCCCTTGCTCTACCACCAAACCAACGTCGTAGATGGGATGCACCTCCCGTGCACCCCGTCCACCGACACGTGTCCCCGAGTCCATGACTCATGCAACACCTGACTGCACTTCTTCACTTGTCGTCGTCATAGGCTGCCAGCCACCACAGCTGATCCTCAGGCCTCTGGTCCCTCATTCCAAGCCTCACGTCCGCCCTTGGCCACTCTCGGTCCATCGGCACAGCACGTCTCTACTTGACCTTCACCTCGCCTTCGATCACTGCATCCGTGCTCGACACCTGCACAACACAAGCCAAAGAACATGCGCATCATCCCAGTTGACAATCACTCATCACTCAGAGACCCGGCATACACCCATGTATCCGCAGTTGAGCCTCTGTGCCTCTATCTTGAGGGATTAGCAGTTTTGCATTCTAATGTGTTGTTACAGCCTCAATTGGTATCGAGCTTTGAGCTAGTGGTGTTGAGCCTTTTCTGCCTCTTCTTGAGGACTAGCTCATTTTTGACTTGGTTACGTCGAGCCGTTGCCCATGTCTTTGGGAACCAAGTCTTTTGCTCTATGTGATCGAGTTTTGCTCTTTGTTGAGTTGTTGCTCCGATCCTTTGCTTGGTTGCGTTGAGCTGTTGCCCATGTTTTTGGGGACCAAGTCTTCGGTGTTGGTATCTCAAACCTTCTCTTGTGCCTAGTTTTTGTCAATTCAATCATCAAGAGGGAGCAATTTCGAAACCCAAGTGTTTAAGTGTCTTAAATTTTGAAACCCAAGTGGATAAGTACCTTGGTTTGGTTTCTTTTGGGGGTTTCTTTTGTGATGATTGTTTGACAATTTTATGTGATATTGGTTTTCGAGTGCCTTTTGGGAATTCATGAAACTCTTGTTTCTCTTGACTCTTCGGTTGTGTGGAGGCTTTGCCCGCTTTTCCCATTTCCTTTGGGACCAAGAGCTTTTATTTGGAGTTTTCATGACCCTTTGTCATCTCAAGTGGCCTTGTGTTTGCTTTTATTTGGCTTTTGGGCACTTGAATGAGGCTTGCTTTCAAACCCTTCCTTTGTGGTTTTATTTTTAGTCAATGCTTTCATCAAGGGGGAGATTGAGAACATATATGATGAATGATTGACTTTGATGAGGAAGGTTTGTGGCTTTTCCCGGTTGAGTCATTATAGGCTATGCGCTTATTGTTTATGACTAACCGGTGGCGTGAGTTGTGTTGTGTTTATGTGTTGGCGTGTGTGTGCAACATGTGTCTCTTGGCTGTGTTGATGTGCAGGTGTGGAGCTCGGATACAGTGGTCTATGGCGAGGTGAAGGTCAAGTAGAGACGTGCCGTGCCGACGGACCAGGAGCGGTGAAGGATGGGCGTGCCGTGCGGCGGACGTGCCATGCCGATGGACCCAAAGCGGTGAAGGGCGGACGTGAGGCTTGGACCTACGGACCGGGGGGCCAGAGGACCAGCTATGGTAGCTGGCACGTGGCATCGACGAGCAGGAGCACATGGGGATGTGCGGTGCATCGGCCGAGTCGGGAGGAAGACGATGGCGTCGTGGCACTTGGCGGGAGGTCAGACACGGGCTTGTGTGCGGCGCAAGTGCCGTCGGCCGAGTCAAGGAGGATGACGATGGCGTTGTGCCCGGCGGGAGGCTGGACATGCATCGGCATCGGTGTCGGAGGTCGGGGTGTGCGAACAACATCCCGTCTACGGTGCGGGTTCGGTAGCTGAGCCTCAAAAAGCTACCATCAACGGTTTCCAGGTTTGGGCCTCAAAACCTGGGGTGGCCGGTTTCTGAGTTTGGGCCTCAAAACTCGGCGAGGACGGTTTCCAGGTTTGGGCCTCAAAACCTGAGCTCGCGGGTTTCCGAGTTTGGGCCTCAAAACTCGGGGTGGCCGGTTTGCCACGTTTGGGCCTCAAAACCTGGGCAGGCGGGTTTACCAGTTTGGGCCTCAAAACCGGGGGAGGTCCGTAAGGACGGTCGACGCGTGGCGGCGTGGAGAGGCTGGCGCGGCGGCAAAGCTATCCACGAGGAAGGCGCGGTTCAACCTGCAAATGGATTGGGCAACAATCGGCTAAATGGTTTGGGTTATGCGTCAATTGGCTTTGGGCTGGGGATAATGGGTCTAACGTGCAGTGTGGGCTAGACTGGTTTGGGGTTCAGGAGGTAATGGATTGGGCTATTTTAGTTGAAGTTGTGATTTTTCAGGTTACATATACGTTCTCAACCCATGGGTGCTAATGAGTTGAGGTGAATGGATTGCCTCCCACTCCCAGTACAGACGCACAAGGAGAACTGGAGAAGGACGGAAGCGGCGACGGTGCCGCGGCGGCCAGCAGCGCAGCAACACGGAGCCTCCCCCGCGGTCCTCCCCGGCTCTCTCCCTCCACCCCTCAGGCGAGCGCCCCTGCACGGCTGCACGACCTGCGCTCAGCCCTAGCGGTCAACGCCAGGCGGCGGCGACGACGTCGCGACGGTCGCGATTCTCTGCACAGCACCCGCCGGCGGTAGGGCCCTCCCCCTAGGCCCCCCTCCGGCCCTCCCAGTCCCAGCTCAAGCTCCAACTTGGAAGGTCAAAGGAAGGTCAGCACAGTGAGATCCAGATCCATTGAGTAAGAATTGGAGTTTTTGTTTTCTATTTTTTCATTGGGTTCTTGAAATATAGGTGGAAGAAAAAAGATTGGATTGCAGTACATGGAGGAAGTGAAAACAGAGCAACGGAATGGATCCATAGTTGTATCAGTCTGATTTATCTGAAAGTCTTTTTGATTGAAACATACTGGACTGATTATCTGAAAGTGAAGGAGGGAGCAACCAGGTGAGCCAGCACGCCCACGGTCTCTTTCTTTCTTGTGGATGTGGAAACAGCCAAACCAACAAGGGCTGCTTATGTTTTGGTATTGTGATTCTAAAGCTACTTTGTCGACTATAGTCTACAGAGCTGCCTGCAGCTAAGCTGTTACCATTTGGGAAGAGTACTGCAAAGTGGGAGGTCATTTCAGAAGCCAGAAGCTAATGAGCAACTAAGTTTTGGTACCAGTGATGGTTTACAAACTGAAGTGTTAGAGAGAGGCACAAATAGAACAACAACGCTCAACAATAACTGATTTCAATTGGTAGGAGGTAAGCTATAAACTAAGATTTCAACTAGGAAGTCTGTATTGTTGTTGACGTTTGTTAGTGCAAATAGAATATGAAAGATTCCGCAAGCGCACAGAACATCATTGTAGCATTTTACCGGGAGTATTCCAGGATCGTTATTTATATTTTACCGCAGGGAAGCTAGGGTCAAGAATCTGATAACTCACTGTCATGCATCTACTAACTCAGAGTACTAAATAGACTAAAGCAGGGGTAAATGATATATAATATGAATATGAAAGTACATCAAAGAGAATTCAATGATAAATGTATAGACAACTATAGCGGGAGGACAATGGAGGAGATCAAGGTTCCTACGTACTTCTCTATTACTTGTGTTCTAAAGCAACAAAGATGAAAAGATATAGCAGTCATAAACATTGGCACTTTGGAGCAGTAGGTCCTTTCCAACTCTCGAAGAAGACTGGGAAAAAGGTAGTTGGGAGAAGGCTGCGAAAAGCTCTATGAAACATCAATCTAAACGTGGTGGACTACGAAGGCCTAACAGAGCTGTCACCCCTGGGGCTACCACAACTATTCCGTGGGATTGAGCGCAACCTCAGGTAACCTATAGACTAAACACCATGTCTAATCTACCGATTACTACTCTAATTTCCATGAATAACTAGAGCACTCAATACGAGCGAAGATCCCATGCCAAGATATAACAACTATACTAATCATATAATAAAACATAAAGTAATAGAGAAGATAAATATATTAAAGCATAAGTCTTACAAAGTAAAGATACAAGACATACCAAAACTCTGAAGACTCCTCCGAAACTGGAGCGCAGCTCCGCTCTCCCTAACTCCCGACTAAAGCTAAGCTATTACATTGGAAAATCTAAACCTAATTCTCTAGGGAGGAGAGGTTGTCCTTCGAGGGACGCCTCTACAAAGACTCCCAGATGGTGATGGTGTTGCCTCAGGGGGGGTACTGGGTTTATTATATAGGGGCTCCTGGCATCCCTCCACCTTGGGCAAGCGATTGGTACTAAATCCTTCGTCATATGCACTTGGGCCTAAATGGGTCAAAACGTGTTGGAGAGGTCGGTTGGAGTGCGTCACGCGAAGGGGGACGAAATTGGGCCCAATAGCAGACCGGTCTGTCCATAGAAGAGACCAGTCGGTCTGCCCCTATGACAGGTGGGCCCCGCCTTCCGTGGGTCGCCTTCTCTTGTCTTCTGGAATGTTCCGGAATGTTCTAGAATCTTCCAAGTCGTATCCATCGAGGACTCTCGCTCCGGGACTCCAAATATAGCAAATCATATGTCCGTTTCGATCGTCTCGACGAACTCTTCGCAATGGTTTGCTCTGTTTCATCACTTGAGATACTTTTATATGGTGAAATATTGATAATCCTGCAAAACAAGTGAGAGCACTAAAACTCGTGGAACTTGTTAGTTTCACACCCTACAACTATGCTTTGTGATTCATTTAGTGTCATTCTATGCATTAGTTGATAATATAATATTGACATTAAGGACCGTCAACAAGTTCCCCCAAGCTTACCCTTTGCTAGTCCCTTAGCAAAGTCAAACTCAACAATGGATCAGGAGTTGCTGCTATATCTGCACTTCTAACAAGTACACATGCATTCAAACAAAAGTTCTCATTTGGATTAGAAAAAGATATCATATTATTTATCACGGGGCTTAGTACTTTACCTTGAATCTTGAGTAATTGAACGATAGAACGATCAAATCAAGCACCATGTCTCTAGTTCTTTCACTTCACCATTATCCCGGAGTTTTTATGAATTTTCAAAAAGCTTAAAAAACATATGTTGTCAAATTAAACAATGGATCCAAAGAGAAAGTCAACCATACCATTGAATCGAGAAGTGCATGTGTATGGAAAATGGAGTCGGATGCTCTTTTGAATATATCATCCTCTTTTGTCTATTAGAAACACATGGCTATCAGGCTAATTCTACTGTCGGGCACGTGCCTATTTTTTCTGATATTCATCATTTTTTTTCTTCGAGGTTCCGGACACTTGTCCCTTTTTATTTCCTCGGGATCTATCTTTTTGAGGTTTCGGACACTTGTCCCTTTTTATTTCCTCGGATTTTTTTTCTCTTTTTTTTCTTTTTCAATAGCCACATGCTTCCAACAACTTTTGAGAGGATAGCAACAGATAATCATGAGCATTTATGCGAAAGATGGATGAAATGTGTAGGTGATCTCAATTCAATAGTATGGTAACTTCTCACAGGGTCAACAAAGCTTAATTTAACTCAATGTAATTATTAGTCATATTAATATTGGAAAATCTCCGAAACTCTAGTGTTGTTTCAGAACAAGATAATAGTAGCTCCGATCATCACATATCATATCTGTCAATTACCTAGACTCTGGATCAAGCATTTTCTACCCATATATTTAATTTCATTTTAAGGCATCATTCATTTTTAAACTTAAGAGAACTCATGCTTAAAGGCTAGGTACTAGAAAGAAATACAATAGAGCAACCATTCATCATTTCTATTTTAAGAAATTAGGGAGAGAGTTCTTCAGATTTGACATGTTTTATTTATTTAATCTAACACACACTATAACCTATTATTTAAAATATTAAGATAGTAGTAAGACATACCTGAATCACGAAGATAACGGGGGTGCATCTCCCCCAAGCTAATCCTCTCGATCGTATCGAGCGTTCATGTGCCCGAATATTTTTTGTTCTTTTTCTTTTTAAGGGTGAGCCTTCATGTGCTCACATTTTTTGTATTTTGAATTTATTTATAGAAAGAAAACTTAAGAAGATAAAAAATACTTACCTGGATATATGGGCGTGCTTTCCCCCAAGCTGAATATTGACGTAGTCGTTTGATCTTGCAATGTAGCAAACTCGCAGTGAAAATGTTCTTCCTCTATTAGAGCATTAATTGATGTTGATGGTTGTTGAAACAGTGCTCCAACAGTGGATGGAACATCCACTTGCTCGTCAGCTTTTCTTGGTCTTTCAATCCTATGAAACTCAAATAGACAACAAAACTTGTGGAATAGATTAAGCGTTAGTGGTTGGTCACTCAAGCCTTAGTTGTCCAGAGTTTCAGTAAGATCTCTTGCTCAATATTTTTATATTTTAATATTTTTTATGATGCAAGAGTAAATGCAACAGGATGAATGTATGCATATTTATTTTTGTTTTTATGCCACCACGGTGAATTTTTCATGTGGGTTTTTACACACCACATAATTATTCACATGGGGCTTTATGTTTTATAATGCAGTGCGAAAAGTAAAATATTTTCCTCTCTTTTTTATGCAATGCTAATGCAGAAAAGTAAATATGCTATGGAGAGATGATGATGGAAAGTAAATATGCAAAATGGAAACTAATGCAGAAAAGATAAATATGGATAACTAACGATTTACCTTTCGGCGAGGGTTCAATGTTTTAAGTCCTCTAAACAGGACTTCTCACCATGTTCATTCATGAGGTGCATCATTTGATTCCGATATATAGACCTTGATAACTACACCTCTTGATATGGTGTCACTCATGTTCTTTCGCCCAGCAATTTGAAGTGAAACATTAATTGTGGAAGCATCTTGCTCAGTGTGCATATTCTTATAGATCCAGGACCTTCACTCTACTGAATTTGGGAGTTGACAAACTCCTCTATGTTTTGCTCAAGAGTGTGTCCTGCTCATAAAGACAAGGTAGATATCAAGTGCATGGGCTCTATTGGTGGAAAAACACCAACAGAACCAAAAGTTTTGTTCATTCCTCTATAACCTTAGGCACATTGCACAAGATAAACTTGTTACTTATGTGTTCTATTCAAACTTAACATGAGTGATAGGATCAGAAGATGAGCATGAAAGTAGCATCTTAAAAATATTTAATAGATTAGATTGCTTAATCCAGGAAAGATAATCTTTGCATAATGTGTCGATCTTTTCATAATTGTGATATATCATCTTCCAAAGGATAAATGCATAACATTTTAGCTCATTTAGTTAAGATAGTGAGATTCAAGAGAGTAAAGCTAGGAACAAAGGGTAAAGAACTAAACATGTTGAGTTGATTAGGTTGGATCAAGTGAGGTGCAACTTAAACATGTTTGGTTCTTTATTTATGTGCATACCAGAATGAAAGAGAAACTTTTAAAGTGGTGGTCACTTACCTTGAAACGTTACTTTATTATTAAAGAGTGATTGTGTCGAACCACCTTATGAATGCTTCTCTTGTCTTGCTGGTTGTTGTTTATGAATGGCTTGTCTTCTCTTGCTTATCTCACAGTGGGCCACATGAGTCTTGCTCTCAACAGGTTCAGATGATGGAGACTTTGTCAGCTATTCTCTTCATTTGTAGGTTCAGGTACTATCTCTCCATGTCTAAATTCTTGCAGTGCAGTGGCTTCATCATTCGTGATGTCCCCCTCAATTCCTGGCAGTTGTTTCTTCCTTTGTCGGCTGAGTCAACGTCTTCTCTTGGTTTCCTTCAGCTGCTCATAAATGGTGTAGTTGTTGATGAAGCAGCAATCCTTTTGATCGAAGATCCAAAAGTGGATGTCTCCAGGTCCGACATAGATGACAACTTTGGTGGTGTTCAAGAATGTTCTTCCAAGAATGAGTGATGGATCATATTCTTCTTCTTGGCTTGTGCAGCGTCTAGTGGCTTGTACTGATCAAAGTGATGAGTAGGAGATCAAAGTGTCTTGCAACTGGATTTCTCCTTCCTACCCTTGATCGTGAAGCAGATCTAGACAATGGAATCGTGTCTCCCCCAAGCTGGCTTGTGATGTAGGTGGATGCCCAAAATTCCTTCAACAACATGTTCATGTGTTTGAATTGTAGACCTTGTTGTTGTTGAAGTCGTACCACCTCGTCCACCAAACTAGCTCTTGTGTTGCAATGATTAGAAGTGAGGAGAACTTCCACTGCTTGTCTTTAAAGTGAACCACCAACAAACTTCCTTCGGACGACACATAGATATTATGATGTAGTGGCATATCGTCTCCCTGATATTTGTTGTTGGTGTCGGTGTTGATGTCTTCGACAATGATGAGCGTAGGCATAGATTGACCCATACGGGGTGAGTTGCATCCTACTCGTCATAAGTGTCTTGGCTTAGGCCTTGGGATGGCTCAAAGCTTGGCTGCCTTAGACATCACTTGTGACTTGTCTGATGATGAGTTTTGTCTATCAACCGGTTGGGTTTTGGATCTTTAAGTTCACACCATGAACAAGCAAATCTCATCTCCTACAAAATGTTAATGGACATATACCCGAAGGAATGTACTGAATTTGAAACATGGGTTGTAATCCATAACTTATGTGTCATTCATCCATGCTAATGAAAATGATGATTTTAAGATTACTTTAGCATAGACTAGCATTTTATGTGTTGGCTGCATTTTAACATGGTTCAAGGAAAAGATACTTGCAGTAGAATATAAATTAAAATAAACTTTAATACTCACAGTTCTTTCTTCCATGATGAATGAGCTGAGTCTTCATTATGCAGTTCACCGTATGCCTTGCTTCATCTCTGATGTGAATTCATCTCAGGACTTTCCCAAAATGTATTTAGAGTTCTCTGCAAGGGTTAGTCCAACAAAATATCCAATGTCTACACAAGCTAATTTTAGATCAATAATCAAACCAAACTCTGTCTAATTTGATTAAGGTAGACTATTTAACCTAAGCACCATGCTTAATTTAAAAAGCCTATGAAAGTACCCCAGGGAAGTACCTTCAAAGCAAAATATACTAGCATAAATAAAGGTAGCATGAAAGCATAAAAGAGATTTATCCAAAAAGAGATGATAGAGTATGATCATAGTGAGGAATATATTTTTTTATATATTTTTTTTCGTTTAGATGCAAATGACATGAATGCATGCAAGGAACTAAACATGATGTGGATTTGGTAAAAGAAAACCTAAACTAAATGGAGTGGATGCAAGGATGATTCAAAGTAAACATGCAGTGGGATGCAAGGAATTAAAAAGATAACTACTCATAAAGTTTAAAGTCCATGAGCAAGACTGTCTCACCTAGATCATACTTACCATGACTCACAACTGGGACTTGTGAGTGGCGCAGCGTAAATATCCGTCACATGGGATGAGAGTTGATTTGTTGTGACGACGACCTTTTCTCCAATCTACACATGGTTAGAATAATATATATGTATGCATAAACCTGTGAGATGGTAGGGTTCCAGGATTAATGATGGATCTTGAATGTTCAGGCACCCTGGGTTCTTCATTCTTGTGGAAGCTCGCCATAAGGTCGAAACGGCGTTTGATGTCCTGTCTATTCCACACTCAACAGAACAAGGGGCAATCCTACTAAAGCTAGTGGTACACTAAATTAGCAGAATTCAAGATCATTATCAAAATCTTTACACCAATTGCTTCCCCGGCAATGGCGCCAAAAATGCTTGTTGACGTTTGTTAGTGCAAATAGAATATGAAAGATTCCGCAAGCGCACAGAACATCATTGTAGCATTTTACTGGGAGTATTCCAGGATCGTTATTTATATTTTACCGCAGGGAAGCTAGGGTCAAGAATCGGATAACTCACTATCATGCATCTAGTAACTCAGAGTACTAAATAGACTAAAGCAGGGGTAAATGATATATAATATGAATATGAAAGTACATCAAAGAGAATTCAATGATAAATGTATAGACAACTATAGCGGGAGGACAACGGAAGAGATCAAGGTTCCTACGTACTTCTCTATTACTTGTGTTCTAAAGCAACAAAGATGAAAATATATAGCAGTCATAAACATTGGCACTTTGGAGCAGCAGGTCCTTTCCAACTCTCGAAGAAGACTGGGAAAAAGGTAGTTGGGAGAAGGCTGCGAAAAGCTCTATGAAACATCAATCCAAACGTGGTGGACTACGAAGGCCTAACAGAGCTGTCACCCCTGGGGCTACCACAACTATTCCGTGGGATTGAGCGCAACCTCAGGTAACCTATAGACTAAACACCATGTCTAATCTACCAATTATGTGGCAGAACGTCCCGGCAATGTGGCCCACCTGCACACATCATCATCTCCCAGAGCTCTGATGATTGTGCATGTGTACCACGTTACTGGAAAGATCCGTCGGAAGTCTCCGAGAGAACCCCGAATAATCCACGAGTTACAGGATCATCCTCAATACGAGTGAAATAACCACAACATTACAACAGTTGATACAAAATAACATCGGAGAGCGGAAGCAAGGTAAGATAAAATTTAACAAACATGAATAAGTTACATTTCAAATAAACTTAACTCAGATTGCGGAAGAAGGTCAACACTACAGAACCTGACTTAGGTAGAGCACCTAAGTCGAAGAGAGAACCACCAGATCATATCGAGCCCACGGACATGATCCAGAAAGACACCACAAGCTAAAACCTGCAACAGGGGATTAACAAACCCTGAGTACATGAGGGTACTCAACAAGACTTACCCGACTAAGAAAAAGACTCCAAGGGCATGCTGGCTTAAGGGATGTAGAGGTGCTAGCAGAGGAGAAGGGCTTTGCAGAAAAGCTTTCTACTAGTTCATCCTATTTTCAAGTTTTAGCGGCGCATTAAGTTATTAAGCAGTATCCACTTTGCACCTATCTAAGTCAAACACTTGTTTAAGCATCACATCTCATGATAAACTTTTCTTGCCATCATCTTCACTTGATTAAACTACGCTGAGGGGGCGAGGACGAGTCTCCTTTTCTCGTGGAGCAAACGACGATTCGAACCGCTTGATCTACCCAGCTGGGGCTTCCTTATCACACGACATATGCGAGACCGAACTCGCATATATCAACCGTCCCAAGGATCCGCTCAGACCGGACCGGAGCCGCGCCACCCGGGAGTACAGTACACCACCGCCCTACAACGGCCTTGCTGAGTCCGTCCAACAGGGGACCGAGCAGGGTGGGTACACGCTACTCTCGCCATCTCTCCACTCCCAGTGCGCGGGTGCGCCGTTCCAGTAAGAGCATAGCCACAGTAGGGCTTACCGTAGCATGTGACCAGTACTAACAAATAGTTCTCGATCCAACGGGCCAACAGCGGACGGGTCCTAAGTGACACAGGCGGAAACAATACACCAGGACTCCATTCCTGTGCAAGTTACCCGCCCGGTCTCAGTTTAAATATCATCATATTGGGGTTCTCACGACCCATAGACAGAGTCGAAGAGAGAAAAGGTAAAACCTATATCTCGCGAACGATGAAACCATCGATCGACTTCTACCGAAGTCTAAGCATTGCTAAGCATTTGAGATCATCTTATCACTACTGATAGGATATCATCAGGGGATTATCTAGAAATCAAGGTATTCATGCAGCAACGGTTTCGTTCAACTCCTACTTACTTAATGCACATTCCACAAGACCTACAGTGTAATAAAGTATTTGTAAAACAGAGAGTGGGCGTATGCACCGGGGCTTGCCTGTGTTGCAGAGAAGACTAGGATCTCCGAAAGATCCACAGTTGTTAGTTCCTTAATGACTTGAAGTTGAATCTTCTCGAAGAAGCTTGTCCGACGAAGTTCTCCTTCTGAGGCTTGATCAACAGAACCACCTCGATCAGAAGCTTGCTCAACACGGCCATCGACTCTCTCGTATGAACTACACGTATACAATGATGTATGCTTTAGTATGATGCAATGCATGCTAAGGTGCAGGACAAACAAATGCATAACAAAAGTTAACACAAGATAAGAAAGGTCAAGAAGAACTTTCCTACGCGATAAAGTTGCAAACCAACAAAACCAACTAGTAACCTACCAACTAGTGTGTCATTTTTATACAACATTAATAGATAGATTAACTAAAGTGTTTAAGAGTGTATCACAAACATCAGTCACTGCCATGGGATCTCTGAGTGGGGATGTAACATGGTTTTTAATCAAGACTTTAACCAACAAGGTGCAAACCAAAATTTAATTGTTTATTAACCATTTTTACAATTGTTAGAGCGGACTACTCTAGTTCACCTTAAGCAAGGATAAGGTTAAACTAACTCTTCTGAAAGCTCATTAAGTTCGCTATCACTTCATTTTTATCATCTTTAAGTGATTCTAGAGTTAACTAAGTCAAACAATACAATGAAACACTGCAGTCCAGATTTTGGACAGATTTACACAACCAACTTGATTTATCCATAACTATTGTTCCACACCTCCAAAAATAGTGGTTGAGGACAATCTGGAAAGCTTATATAAATTTCTACAAACTTGTTATTAACACCAAAGGTTGATTCTAGACTTAACAAGGTCAAACAGTGCAAAGAAGAAGTTCTGTCCAGAATTTGGACAGATTCCAACACTGCAGAAAGAACAGCCATATCTGGAGTTTCAAAATATTTCAAACTATGAACCTAGACTTTTCGGAAAGATTAACAAATTCTCTACAATTTTTCTATAATACACAACAGCTGATTCCAGGATCATATGGACCAAACAATTCATTTGGTTAAACCTGTCCAGATTCTGGACAGATTCAAACACTACTGTTCCACTGACCATATCTGGAGCTCAGAAATATCAACATACGTGATCTAGACCATTCTGGAAAGAACATGAAGTCCTCTACAACTTTCTTGTAATACACCAGATCAGATTCATAAGTTAAATGCCCCAAACAGTTCAGTTTTCACAAACTGTCCAGATTCTGGACAGCAGCACAAACCCAGATTGAACAGAGCATAACTCCCAGTATATTTATCCAACAATTATGAAATTTTAGGAACAGATATATATACAAAAGTACTACAACTTTGCTATACAACACTTTGCCAGAAAACCAGATTATCATGGTGTCATCATTTTTCGAACAGAACTGGTCCAGAAACAATAATAGGAACAATGCAAAGCAATTTTTATGTCAACAACATGATCACAATGGTCAAGCGCTTAACCCATAACTTAGCCATTCAGTAGGGGTCTTGACAAGAACACAAATACATCCCTGCATAACATGTCTCTATTTAACGGAAATTAACTCATTCATATATTAGTTGTTAATTAACCATTTAGCTTGTTTGGATCAACTTAACCATGGTACTACCCAACAAAGGATTTCTCCTAACCCAATATTTCTGTATTAAATGGCTCATCAACATAGCAGTGACCTCTTAACATGTGACAATATGATAGCAGAAACAAAATTGCAGGATTAACTAAATCAATCAACACCTATTATTTAATTAAAGGTTCAATTATAAAGGCTTAAAAATTTATTTTCACGAAAGGGGCTCAAATTTTTATCAGAGATATGTTATGTGTTGAAAAGTACTACAAAATTGGTTTCACAATTTTTGGACCTCAGGAACAGCCTACAGAAATTATTCAAAGTGCATTTGTTAAATATTTGACTATTTTAATTCCCCATCAAAACTTATCCAAACCTTCAGTTTTAGATTTTTACAATTTTCTTTACATCTCATAGAGGCTACACAAAAATTTTCATGATTTAAGGAGCTATAATAAAAATAACAGCAAAAATAACAAGTTGCTGCACTATTCACATGCCAAAATGAAAAACCCTAACACTAAGCTACTGACAAGCGGGAACCCTAACGTCAGGCCGGCCTCAGCCTTGACCAGCGGCGCGGGGCGCGAACTCGAGGCTCAGGCTCAGGCTCGACCTCGAGGGTCAGGCTCGACCTCGAGGGTTAGGCTTGACCTCGGCCTTGTCCAGCGGCGCGGGGCGCGAACTCGAGGCTCAGGCTCGACCTCGAGGGTCACGCTCGACCTCGGCCATGTCCAGTGCGCGCGTACGGGGCGTGACTTCACAACAGCGGCGTTGACCACCGGCCGTTCTCGCCGACGGCGAGGCCAGGGACAAATCCGACACCACCCGTGACACTCGCCTACGGCTTGCGAACACGCGGGTGGGCTCGGACCGGACACGGAGTGACCGCAGACGGGCGCCCGCGGCAATGGCGGCTCGGCCGCACTGTTCCCTTCCCGCGCGGCGGCGTTGACCGTCGGCGTTCTCGTTCTCGCCGCGGCGAGGCTAGGGAACCATGCGAGGCTACCTAAGCGCTCTACAAGGCCTCGCGAACACATACAAGGGCTCGGTCGGGGCTAGGGACGACCGGAGCGAGGGTGGCCGCGGTCAGGCGGCTCCGCCACGCCATGGCTGGCGGTGCGCCGGCGTTCCGGGCGAAGCAGGGCGGTAGAGACCAAAAGGACGCGAGCTTCACAGCACCAGGGGGCTCACCTAGGGTGGGTGCTCGCGCTAGCTTGGTCGGAGAGGCTCGGGGAATGGGAAGTCGACGGCGGCGGCGAAAATGGCGGCGGCCCGAAGCTTGGCGGCGATGTTCCAGCGACTCCTGCGCGGTAGAGACTCGAATGTCGAGCCGATGAGAGACAATGAGTCACGGTGAAGCTAACGGTGCCAATCAATTGACGCGAGAGGGCCGGAACTCACCGCGCGACGGCAACCTCGTCCGCGGTGGCGGCCTGACCGGAGTTGGGGAGAAAAAGGCCGACCGGGCAATGCAGGTCACTAAATCCTAAGTGATATGCACTTGGGCCTAAATGGGTCAAAACGTGTTGGAGAGGTCGGTTGGAGTGCGTCACGCGAAGGGGGACGAAATTGGGCCCAATAGCAGACCGGTTGGTCCATAGAGGAGACCGGTCGGTCTGCCCCTATGACAGGTGGGCCCCGCCTTCCGTGGGTCGCCTTCTCTTGTCTTCTGGAATGTTCTGGAATGTTCTAGAATCTTCCAAGTCATATCCATCGAGGACTCTCGCTCCGGGACACCAAATATAGCAAATCATATGTCCCTTTCGATCGTCTCGACGAGCTCTTCGCAATGGTGTGCTCTATTTCATCACTTGAGATACTTTTATATGGTGAAATATTGATAATCCTGCAAAACAAGTGACAGCACCAAAACTCGTGGAACTTGTTAGTTTCACACCCTACAACTATGCTTTGTGATTCATTTAGTGTCATTCTATGCATTAGTTGATGGTATAATATGACATTAAGGACCGTCAACAATTGTACATTTTTACATGACTATAGCAATATTGTACATTTGTAAATATTATTATATTACTATATTGTACCATCAGCCACCTTGTTCATTAAATATTTCTTGATTTTATTTGTGAACAAATTTAAGAAATGCAATATCACTATTGTTGTGGTGTGATAGTGCTTGTAGATTTGAATTTTTATTGTAGCTAATGATATGTTAATTATTTTGTGAAGGTGGTCTTTGCCGAGTTCTGCTAAAACAACTTATCATCTTAGATACATCAATCATGTCTGTGCATGCCTCAGAAAGTTCAGGAACTAAGGAGTTGTCTCTTTCATCTCATTCACAACCTACTCGAAGGTCAAAGGTATGGCAATACTTTGAGCCAAATTTGGTGACAGTAGATGATAACTTAAAGGCTGTGTGCAAGTATTGTGGGCTTCATTTAAGTACTAAATCTGGTACAAGTAGCCTTAGAACTCACATCTCAGAGTATTGTCCTGCTATTGATGATGTTTCTAGAAAAGAATTCATAGCAACCATGAAGAAACAACCCTTAGAGAACTTTGTGTTTGACCCTCAGCTATCTCGTGAGTGCATGATAGAGTATATAGTACATGCTGAAATTCCATTTAACAAATTTGAGGACCCATATTTTGAGCGATGGATGAAAACTGTGAATCCGAATTACCACTGCGTGAGTCGTCAAACTATTCGCAATGATAGTTTGAAGAAGTATGAGAAAATGAAAAAGGATCTTCAGATTGAACTTGGTAGCCTAGACTCTCATGTGTGCCTCACATCTGATTTATGGACATCAGTTCAGAACTTAGGTTACATGGTTGTAACATCACATTACATCAATGCTGACTTCAAATTGAAGAAGAAGATTATAAGTTTTAAGGAAGTTAAGTACCCACATACTGGAATTGCCATTGAAGAAGCACTTGTGAGTTGCCTAACTGACTGGGGCATAAGGGAGAAGGTATTTACTTTGACGGTGGATAATGCGGGTAACAACAATAGAGCATGCGAGGTTTTTGTACAATATCACAAGCAAGAGTTGATGTTGGAGGGTGCACATTTTCATGTAAGATGTTGTGCACATATCTTGAATATCTTGGTTCAAGATGGTATGAACATAATTCATGATGCAATAAAGAAGATTCGTGAGCTCTTAAAGCACATAGATTCATCACCATCAAGAATACAAGCCTTCAACCAAATTGCAATTGGAGTTGGTCTTCCTACGAAACGTGGCATTGCTCTAGATATTCCAAATCGGGGGAATTCCACATTTAAAATGGTTGGAGAGGCACTAAAATATAAGGTAGTGCTCAATAGTTATGCAAATTAGTATGTTGAAAGTTGTCCAAATGAGGAAGAGTGGTCGGAAGCTGAAGCAATATGTGAGTTCCTAAAAGCTTTTGAAGAGGCTACAAATGTGGTATCTGCTGATACGACACCATCTGCTCAAATGTTCTTGCCTTTGGTTCTTTCTATTTGCCATGCATTAAATGATCCAGCTTGGGAAACAAGTGTAGTGCTAAAAGATGTAGCTGCTGCCATGAAGATCAAGTTTCAGAAGTACTGGGGTGCCGATGTTGATGAATCTAATCCATTTAGTCTTCGCAAAAAAGATTATGATTTTAACCTTGCAATTGCTATTGCCACATTATTAGATCCAAGAAAGAAAAGTGAATATGTAGAATTCTTTTATTGCAAGGTTTGTATGAATCTAGATTCAGTGAACGCATGTCTCAACTCTACTCTTGAGTGGATGAGGAAATATTTTTTAGAGTATGAGAGGCGTGTGATGTATGATGGTTCATACCACATGACATGTTCATAGTGACTAGCAGCAGCAGCATTATGGGATCACCAGTTCTTGGAAAAGACAACTAGCAGAAGAATTTGAGAATTTCAAGTCAAGTCGGAGAAGGGCTCGTGCACCAAAATCTGAAATTGACACCTACTTCGAAGAAGAATATGTGGCGGATAGCAAGGGTTTTCATGTGTTGCTTTGGTGGAAGACACATGCTGAAAAGTATCCTGTGCTTTCAATTATGGCACGAGATTTCCTTGCAATTCCTCTCAGCACTGTGTCTTCTGAATCTGCCTTTAGTCTTGGAGGTAGGATACTTGGAGATGCAAGGAGTTCACTAACCCCTGAAATGTTGGAAGCTCTTATTTGCGTAAAAGATTGGTTGTTCATCGAAAAAAATGTGAGAATGGATAATTAGGTACAACACTATTCCATTCTTTTTGTATTTGTTTGCAGTATATGTCTCTTCTACTTTTATTAAAAGCCTCTTGAATAGGTGCAAGGATCAGTAGAATCAGAATCAGAAGGGCATTAACCTCGAAAGTGTTGTTAGCAATCTATATCCAAGAATGGTAAAAGTTCTCTTCTGAAATTTTAATGCAGTTCACTGGTGCTATGCATAGTTCAGTTCACTGGTTCTCTAAAAGTTAAGTGCAGCTCACTAGTGCTTTGCATAATTCTCTTGTATACTGATTATTAGATCATTTTTATACATGCTAGTGCATGCAGTTCATTAGTTCATGTTGTACATGCTATGTGAAATAGACTAAATTTTTATACTGTTTGACTTTCTTGTAATGAACAATTGTTTTCATTCTTGTAATCTTTTATGTGTGTATATGTGCAGGGGGACCCAATTTTTTATGAGAAACATGTTCCATTTATATGGTCAATCATAGGTCACAAATTACAAGCAGCACTACAACATGTATTGAGTTGGAAGCACTACAACCTGAGTGATCTCATCAGGCATTTTTGGGGTTTTTTGGGTGGCTATTACTTCGAAACATTTTATTTATTTCAGTGACCAATATGCAGAACATGTACTTCTCTTCTCATGTTCATTTTATTATTTATGAGTATTTTTAATAAACTCATTTATGTGTATTTCTATTTTTTATTATAGTGACTGTTTATTTATTTGGTTTATGGATAATAAGTCATATATGATTTTGTTTATTTATTTATGAGTTGCGAGGCCTTTTCTTGTCATGAGTCATGAACGTGTGTTATGAGCCACGAGTGTCGGTGTTTGTTGACCGGCAACTCGTCTTGAGTAATCTCAGATGATTTGTTCGGTGGGGATCGGCGTTCGTAGGACTCGGCGAGTACACAGGGACAACGATTTATACTGGTTCAGGCCACTAAATAGCGTAGTACCTTATGTCCAGTGCGACGTGTGCCATGTGTATTGTTATGACTCAATGTTTTATTATCTAGAGCCTGCGCCCGGTTCCCCTTATATGTCCGGGTGAACCTTAGCTTGGACCGAGTCCTAGCCTGTTATAATATTGGAGTCCTATTCTAATTACATGACTCCCTTTTACAACTCGGCTAAGTTACAAACTAGAGTCCTAATCCGAGTACACTTCGTTACAAGTTTTCGGATCTCTAGAGCCATCCTGGTTTAGTCGGAGTAATCATCGATAGATGATATCTCTGACATCCTGGTCCGTCAAGCCCCCGAGCTCTTCATCATTTCTTCACGACGTTATGTTCTAGTTTCTTCTTGAGAATCTTCGAGTAATGTCTTGAGAAATCTTGAAGTGCTCCGAGAGTAAAGAAATTCCATGGTCTGCGCTTTTTACAAAAAGTGCACTCATAGGGTGTAGCCCCCGAGCCTTTTGTTATTTATAATAACTTTGAAGATCTTTGGAGCCTTTTCCGAGTAAATCTTGAATAAGAAAAAACATTTCCTTTATAGATTATACCCTGCAGCCCCCGAGCCTGTGTTTCGAGTACCATAGTAGTCGGTTCTCGGGGTCTTCTAAATGAAGCCATTAGGTAATCTATTAAGGTCTTGAGGAGTCGGACCATGACACCAACTTGTTGCTTAAACCGTCCAAATAATAATTACTCAGCTTTAGGTGGGCAATGTTTTCAACAAACATCCCATATCACCCCCCACTGAATAAAAATTACCTTGAGTCCAGCAATAATTGACTTGTGACTGTTCCAACTGTGCGTAATAATGATGTTTGTCGTTTTCTGCAACTACAAACTTTGTCGTCTTCGTCCTGAAGTGTGTGTGAGAATCAGCTTTGTTACCCATGCCGAGCTTCACATGGACCACAGTACATTGGTTGAATTATTGGTCCCGCAATCACTCTTGTTGATGAACCTGGTCTATAGACCCAGAAGAAACCGCCTATAAATACCCTGCCTGGGAAGCAAAGAGCTCATATCTTTCGAGAGTGTAGAACTTCTTATTAGTTCCATGGGTATTGTAATAGCAGTAGCTGAGATGATCGAGCCCCCGGGTGTCTTCCTTCTGTAGAATAGATGAAGTGCCCAGAAGAACTCTTGTGAAAGGACCATCCGTTATGGTGGTTTCCAAGTGGTCACGAGCAGAGGGACACAGAGGTGCGCCTAAAAGAACTCTTGTGACTACCACTCGTAGATAACCTCGGAGTCACAGGTTGTCAAAAGGGCAGTGAGGGTGATGGTCTTCCCCGAGTTCCTTGAGTACTGGGGTGGTACCAAAGACCCGCCTTGGGATGCACTGAAAAGATAGTGTCTACCCAAGGTTCTGTGTCTGCTTTACTGCGTCTCACTGAACCATGTCCTTGGTGCAATAGGCATCAAGGCTATGTACCTTGAATTCACTAGAGTAGCATTTTACACCTTGATTGTACTTCTGTTGAAAGTTGTTGTATCTTAAGATGTTTCCATGTATCTCTGTTGTAATTCCGAGTAATAATAACAAAGATCCGGGTACTTGGAATATGTTCCGAGTCCTCTGTCTTGTTTCCGAGTACTAAATGTATCTTGCGGAAGAAGAAACTTGTCTGTTTTACTGTATTCCTGTTCTCCGTCTCCGGCGCCGTCTGACACGTACTCCCAGCCGTTAGGGTTTTAGATGGTTCCATGACGTCGTTTAAGAAAGATGAATGGTTACCAAAACAGATCTATAATAAGCCGCCGCCGGGCTTATCTTTTTCTCACGCTTTCATCAAGCCATTGCCTTCGGAGCTAGAAATCCCTTAGCCAATTCCACAGTTGATGCGTAGAAAATCTCTCGTCACTCTCATGGGTCCCAAGAGGCAGTCTACAGGAGACAAGAAAAAGCCTAGGATCACCATCACCGGAAAGCCTAAGCATCCGAACCTGCCAACTGATGTCTTGGCGTGGAAGAAGCCGGACACCACCCTGGCGGAACTGGCATTCCTGGCGCAGCAAGGATTGCTGCGGGCGCAACCACTGGATGGATGGAGGGTACCCACTGATTATCGCGCTCCTACCCCCAACACCATGGAGATCGTGATTGTTGACACTCCTTAATGGATTCACACTAAGAATGAGTCACATCAAATAATAAACTAGTGAAAGCACAAAAGAGTGTACGGGACACTACTAACTTCACTTAACGTCAAGTTGTCATCCCCAACATGAAGCTAGCAATGTAATTATATCCGGGCACTGGATTAAAGACATAGATATTTACCCGCAAGCGCACAGATAAACATACACGTTGTAGAGCATTTCACCCAAGCTAGTCTCAGGTATCGTTATTTATATTTTAGCCTAGAGACTAATCAATTCAAGATATGATGGTGTTGCAAGGACTTAACAACATTTAATATGGCACACACTTATAGTAAGACTGATAACACACTAACTACTATGAACAGGAAACAGGTATAGAGTTAATGATATAGTAAATAATTGATAAAGGATAACAGAGATCAGATCAATCAAGGATAAACTTAGAACAGTACTGCCTATCAAGATGATGATTAGAACAGGTATTAATAAGGAACATTCCTAAGTTATTCTAATTATAAGTCATAGCATACATTGATTAGTGCAATTATATTTAGCAATCATTGGCTAGGTCACATCATATTTATAATCAAGAGGCAACTCCATAGCTAAGGTGTTAAGCATAGTAACCCTTAAACCATGAGTTAACTGAGCCATACTGAACACTATATTCGGGAGGTGAAATACAGAGGACTCAACAGGTCTGTCACACCAGCGATCTACCACTCTATCCGGAACATAGGACGTATTCGCAGATAAATAATGTATAGGCACCATGCCTACATAGCATTCATCACCCACCCGTTGTACTTTATGATGAGTGCTATACGAACATGAGTATAAACATAAAGATGAAATATCTATGCCAAATATATAATCAAAGCAGACTATAAGGATTATAACTAAGAATATAATCATTGATGTCTTAATCATATCAATTGTATTGCTATCTAGAACACAATAATGAACAATAAGGTGAATTAGATCATCGATAAGAACTAAAGTACGAACTAGAACAAGAACTAGAACAAGATTATGAACTAGATGATGAACTAGAACATAAACAATGAAGAACAATGATGAACTAGAAGAGCAATTATGAAATAGATCCATAATGTTAATACAAGAGAGAAGATCTTGGGTTTACCGAGCCTTCTCGTGACTAGATCAGGAATCCAAGCGAAGCTTGCCTCCTCTAATCCTATTCTATCTACTGATCTAGGTGGATGTAGTCCTAAAGCTTCCGATTGATCTCTCCTTCTGGTTGGTCTAACCTTGATGAATGAATTGCCTGAAACCCTATTGCCTGGAGAGGGGGGTCAGGGTCTGTTTATATAGCCCTGGGCGATGAATCGTGGCCCTTGGATCAAACCGACTTGAGGTACGGTCGAGATGCATCCTGGAGGTCGGTGGAAGTAGCTTGTAGAAGACGAAAGCGTGGGGGCTCCCTGGCCGACCGACCGATGGGCCCTGTGGGACCGGTCGGTCCCATAGGTCGGCCTCTGGTGGTGTCCTTCCTTGTGGTGTCTTCTTACGTCCTCTGGAGTCTTCTAGAAGTATCCCGACATGGCGGTTGCGTTATCTCCCGACGGTTTCCTTCTATGGGAAGCTATTGGTGCTAATTTCCTGGTTTAGTCCCTGCAGAATCATAACTCACCAAAACTCATGGAATATTGTCAGTTGAAACCCTAAATCTTTGTTGGTGATCATATTCTTGCCCTTTTCATATTTATTTATCTCTTAATTATGATAGTTAACCAGTGTCAACAGTGATGTTTAAAGCCTTCGTAGAGCGGGGATTGGGGCTTCCTGCTTCGGATTTCTTCCGTGGATTGCTGCATTACTATGGTTTGACTCTAAACCATATTACTCCCAATGCAGTTCTTCATATTGCAATCTTTGCCCATCTCTGTGAGGCTTTCCTTGGGATATGTCCCTCTATTACCCTTTTCCGCTACTTTTTCTGGTTTAAGTGTCAACCTAGTGACGCTAATACCGAAGTATTCGGAGGGGCTAGTCTCCAGGTTAGATTGGAAGTAGCCAATCAATATATAACTGTTGAGTTGTCAGAGTCGGTAAAAGACTGAGCTGCTAGGTGGTTCTATATGGGTAACCAACCCCCAGCTCTTCGTCGTCATGATGGATGGCCACCACAGAAGTGCCATGAATGGAAGGAGAAGCTCACAAGTGAAGAAGTAGGGGCTATCCTACCCCTCCTCATTATGATAGCCGCTTTGATAATCAATGGGCTGACCGGATACACTATCGTTCAAGACTTTGTTGCCCGGCGCATCCACCCGCTTCAGCAGCGAGCCAACTTTGGGTTCGAATACCTGGGTAAGAACGACCCGGGTCGCCACGCTGTTGAGCAATTGGCAAACTGCGAAGTCCTCTGGAGAGTGAACCGTCTGCTTAAGAGCCGTGAACATCTTGCTCCAGTGATGACATCCTTCTCCGCCATTAATCCTCCTCCTCCTCAGGTAAGTACTTAACTTGTCATGTCGTCGAGGTTCTGAATAGATATCCTTCTGCCCTGACTCAATGCTCTTTTTCCTGTAGGGTCAGGGGAGAGAGAACAATGATTGTCCTCCCCTGCCTCGAGCGACGCAAGAAGGCGGAGGCATCACGTTGGAAGGTCCAATCCGAAGTGAGGATCTTCCTAACAAACCAAGTTCGCCTGAAGATCTTGACTGGCTTGACACAGAATCAACTGACTCTGATGTCCTGCTTATAGACCCAGAGGCTGAGGGTAGCTGGAAGAGGTCGCTGACTCCTCAACTAGAAGCCGGAGGACCCGTCCTTAAGAAGGCTCGCACTGGTAATCGCCGTGCTTGTCGAAAAGTTCTTTTATCTCAAGAATTGTCTGATAAGCACTATAAGCCGGGTGCTCCTGGTAAGGGAAAACCCGAGTACTTTGTAGTCCTTTTGAGTGTTGATGGTCTCTTGTCTTATATATGTCGTTGTATCAGATGCTGGGACGGCGCAAGGGACTTCAAGCAGCGTGGTGTCTGAGAAGCCTCCGACTTCAGACCCGCTTCTGATACAGCTCTCTTGAAGCTACCAAAGCCTTTGAAGCTCGTGAAGTAAGTTTTCAGCTTTGTAGAGTGTACACAGAGTTCTGATACAGACATGTATACTTGTCTGCTTGCAGGAAAGCAAAACCAGATGCAACAGCCTCGAGTGTCGTTCCTGATCCTCAGGCGGTGGAGGAGTCGGAGCCGCTGGCCAAGGATGACTCCAGCGTGCCGCCATCCTTCAGTTAGGTAGATCCGCTGCCTGAATTCTCTGCGTTCAAGTCTCAGGTTGAAGCCGCTCCTGACGCGGATGCTCTTCCATTGCCTCGGGTTGGTTGGCCGTACTCCATCTTTCGTTCTCCCACTCAATTGGAGTTTGACCGAGTGTGGAATGACTGATTTTTCCATACACGACAGCCGGATGAACCTACCCTAGACATGGTCTTGACGGAGATACATGCAGAGGGCTCAACTTGTCAGCAGGGAGGATCTTTAGATGCACCCGAGTCCTCGCGCCAAGGAGCTACTCTTGACGTATCCGGGTATGACCAAGATCTTACTCGGCTGAAGGAGCTGAGGGATCAGGTGAGGGCTCCTTTTGAAGCTCTTCACCAATTTGTTGAGGTAAGAGTCTCAATCTCTTCTTGTTTTACTGTAAACACATCTGAGTACTCACGATATTATTGTATTGTAGTCCTTTGACTTCAAGGTTAGAGATCAAGTCACCCGAATCTGCTAGGAGCTGTCTCGTGAAAACCAGGAGCTCCGAGACTATATTGCCCTGGACCAAATTAGTCAGAAGGTAGCCACCCAGGTTTTGCATAATCGCATTAATGAACTCCAAGGCAACCTCAAGAAAGATGTAGCGGAGCGTGACGCTGCTAACGACCGAGAGGTTGGGCTGATATCCAGGTCTGCTGCTATGGAATAGAAGTTGAAGGAGCTCAAGAAGAGTTCTAAAGAGCAGCTTGAAGGTATACTTGGAGTTTCTGTGTTGTTCTGCTCCATAATATTAGTCGGATCACATGATAACTGACTGCTGTGTATGCAGATGCAAATAAACTGGCTTCTGGGTGGCAGAACACCTTCAACCGGAAGCAAACAAAGCTTGAAGAGGTATTTGCTAATGTGCAGAGTACTCTTCAAGAAGCCAAATTGATGTGTGAGGGTGCTGACCGGGACCTTCTGCAGGCTTTGAAGTCTACAAAGGAGTCGGCGGAATCCTTGAAGGACTTGGAGCATGCTGTCGAGCCCCTGCTCGACATGATTCCGGTGCCAGCAGGAGTCAAGGAGACTTTGATTGAGCGGGCCAAGGCTGCACCTGGACGACTGGCGCAATACATCAAAGATATGTCGATTTCCGTGGTGCAAGGCCTGATGGCGACGCTGCGGCTTCATCTGCCGTCCTTCGACTTGTCTGCTTTGATGACTCTTCCTGAGGGCAAAGACGACGAGGACCTTGCGGTAATGCAAGAGGAGGTGAAGGCCGCCGCGGAGGAGTACTCACAGATATTAGATCTTGTAGAGTAGTCTAGACTCCTCAGTCTTTGCAGCTTGTATCTCCTGAAAACAATTATTATAAGATATCAAAAATATGGTTACTTTTGAATCTTGTGAATTGCATATATGTCCAACTCCATATTGCGGCAAATTTCTTTGGCAATGGGTTGAGTTTATTTGTTGTGGATGTATGACCAGGCGTCTAATTAGACGAGTCTATCCGAGTGCTCGCTAGCACTTTAGTTTGGGTCGTGTGACTTCGTTTCTCTAACCATTGTGTAGAGAACTTAGTCTTGCCCGAGTACTACTCTTAGTACCCTTGTTCAAGGGATAACAATGATCAAGCACCTCTTGAAGGACCGTAGCATTGGTTCCTTCTGGGTGAATCATATCCTCTTGACGATCGTAGCTTGAGTGCGAAGGTGGGTGGACCTCTGTCCATGAAAAGTGTAACAGGTTGAGTACTAATCCACCTTGTTATGCTTATAGGAACTGTTGTCCACTATAGTGGATTTCATATTCGCTATAGGCTGATAGTCGGGTGTTAAGCCGTATTACCTTGTGAGTTGTATTGAGCTCGAAGCTCGTAACTCAAGTCTGGTTTCCGCTGAACCAATCTATCCGAGTAATATTATATATTAGTCGGAGGTAAGCCCTGCTATTGCAGAGGCTGTTATGCGACTGAATAGTCGTGATGAGGTGTAGAAAAAAGCCTGGATAAAAGTTCTTATGTCGTATGAACTTCAAACTTTATTAATATCCGACTAATAAATACAATTGCCCTGAATCAGAATTGTAGCATAGTCCTTAAGTATGGAATTTCTTCAAGTGCTCTATATTCCATGAATTTGGCAGTGGAGATCCATCTTCAGTGACTAGCTCAAATGACCCAGGTCTTGAGAACATATATGATGAATGATTGACATTGATAAGGAAGGTTTGAGGCTTTTATCCGGTTAAGTCATTATCTCGCTATGCGCTTAATGTTTATGACTAACCGGTGGCGTTGAGTTGTGTGGTGTTTCTGTGTTGGTGTGCGTGTGCGACATGTGTCTCTTGGCTGTGTTGATGTGCAGGTGTGGAGCTCGGATACAGTGGTGTATGGCGAGGTGAAGGTCAAGTAGAGACGTGCCGTGCTGACGGATCGGGAGCGGTGAAGGATGGGCGTGCCGTGCGGCGGACGTGCCATGCTGATGTACCCAGAGCGATGAAGGGCGGACGTGAGGCTTGGACTGACGGACCAGAGGCCAGAGGACCAGCTGTGGTAGCTGGCACGTGGCATCGGCGAGCGAGAGCACATGGGGATGTGCGGTGCATCGGCCGAGTCGGGAGGAAGGCGCTGGAGTCGTGTCACTTAGCGGGAGGTCGGACACGGGCTTGCGTGCGGCGCAAGTGCCGTCGGCCGAGTCAAGGTGGATGGCGAAGGCGTTGTGCCCGGCGTGGAGGCTAGACATGCATCGGCATCGGTGCCGGTGGTCGGGGTGTGCGAACCACATCCCGTCAACGGTGCGGGTTCGGTAGCTGAGCCTCAAAAAGCTACCATCGACGGTTTCCAGGTTTGGGCCTCAAAACCTGGGGTGGCCGGTTTCCGAGTTTGGGCCTCAAAACTCGGGAAGGACGGTTTCCAGGTTTGGGCCTGAAAACCTGGGCTTGCGGGTTTCCGAGTTTGGGCCTCAAAACTCGGGGTGGACGGTTTCCCGGTTTGGGCCTTAAAACCGGGGGTTGGTCCGGAAGGACGGTCGACGCGTGGCGGCGTGGAGAGGCTGGCGCGGTGGCGTAGCTATCCACGAGGAAGGCGCGGTGGTCGACGTGACGACACGTGGCGGCATCAGGGAGGTCGCGTCTAGGCGAAGCTACCGGATGTGTGGGCGTGGCCATCGGATGAAGATCGTCAGGACTGGACGGTTTTACCCCTGGGGGGTATTTGGGTTGAGTGCTTAATGTAAGGGCGTTTTGGTCTTCGGATATGCGGCTATATATATGAGGGGGCTGCTTGGGCAGCCGCCATCCTGTGGAGCGGTGTCACTCTCATTTTGCTGTTTGTGAGAGGAGGCTAGGGTTAGGGAGAGTTGGCTCTTGTTCTTGAGCTTTTTGCCATCCAAGCTTTGTGTTGCTAGGATTGGCTTGTAGCCCGACACCGAGTGCTTAATCAATCATCCATTCCGCTGATTCCAAGGATCAAATTCGTGCTTTAAATTGTCTTGCGATTTTGTTCTTCGCGTTTGCACGTTTTCCCCTCTTTCGTTGTTCACGAGAATTCTTGTTTCGAGGGAAGATTCGCAAATCCGTTTGAACCATCTTGTGTAGCTTCGTGAGAGTCTACTTTCTACTGAAGGAATTTCTCTAATACCTCACGAACTCACAGATCGGGCGGATTTAGTTTTGGGATCGAGTTCTTGCCCGTTCCTCACCGTTTTCTTCGATTCACCGATTTGGAGTTAGGTTCGAGCCATGATCTCTTAGGAGTAGCTCACTAACATCCTTGTGACCCCTCACACGAAATTTGAGCCTTAGTGCTTTCGATTTGAGGGAGATCGGGTCGATTCGGTGGGCGAACAAGGGACTGGTCGGGGTGATCGGACGCTGCCTCATAGCGACCGGACGCACCGAGCCAGAGTCCGGTCATTGAACACCTGCACTGTCCAGTTCACGCGAGGTGACAGGACGCACGCCTCGTATCGACCGGACGCTATCTCGTGCGTCCGATCGTTGAAAGGCCGAGCGAAATAGGCTCTGCAAACTGACTGGACGCTCTATGACTGTGTGACCGGACGCATCGAGCACACTGTTCATTGTGCCTGTTTTCTCATGACCGGACGCTTGAGGTGTGACCGGACGCACCTCCACGCAGAGTCCGGTCCAACACAGTGAGCTCCCGAAATGAGTTTCTGTTGACCGGACGCGTCCGATCGAACCTGACCGGACGCTTCTCAGAGTCCGGTCAGTGCAGTGATCGCACGTTTTCGTCCGTATCTTTTGCGTTCGAGCTCCGATTTGAGATCCACTTTTTGTGTTGGATTCCTGACTCTGTGCTCTACAGAAACCGAGCTTCCCGCTTTGCGAAAAAGCCTGAATCCCCCTCGCGTTGCTCGGGGGAGGTTGAGGTTACCCAAACTCCATCGTGTCACTAGTTGACTTGTGTGTATTTGGAAGAAGGAGCTTTTGTGGTGTCCCGCTGTGTTCCTAGGGAACATCCACCCATTCTCTTGGGTTGTGGACATCATGTGTGTCGGCTTTGCTCTTGGGGTTGATTTTGTTGGGACAGAGGCCGGAATTTCTGAGAAGAAATTTTTGGCTCCCATTCACCCCCCCTCTGGTCGCCTTGCTATAGCATTTTCGGTCCTTCAGGTCTTGTTACTTTAGATACAATATAAGGACCTTCCCATGGACTCTTGAGCTTGTGATGTCCAACGGTGTTTTGAATTTTTTTCAACACCATGTCGCCTACTTGGAAGGTGCGGTGATGGACGCTCCTATCATAATAGCGCCTCATCCCTTGAAGGTATCTTGCTGACTAAAAAAGTGCGGTTAGTCGGGCTTCTTCAAGGCTGCCGCCTGGTATCATCAGCTTCGCCCTCGTTGTACTGCTCCATTCGTGGGGAGTTCTAGATTAAGTCAGCCGGTAAGATTAATTCAGTGCCATATACTAGAAAGAAAGGTGTTTGGCCTGTTGCTCGACTTCGTTGTGTTTGTAGCCCCCAGACTACCTTAGGCAATTCTTCAACCCACTTTCCGCCGTGATCTTTTAGGAGGTCAAATAGCCTTGGTTTTAATCCGGCGAGAATCAGGGCGTTTGCTCTTTCAACTTGGCCATTGGACTGAGGGTGAGCAACTGATGTGTAGTCTATCTTCATTCCACAGTCGCTGGCCCATGACTTGAATTCGATAGCCGTAAAGGGGGACCCAAGATCAGTGATGATTCTATGCGGCATTCCAAAGCGGTGAAAGATGCTCTGCATGAATTGGACTGACTTGGAAGCATTGAATTTAACCAATGGCATGTACTCGATCCATTTTGTGAACTTGTCAATTGCTACATAGATGTACTCGAATCCACCTGGGGCACGCTTGAGAGGGCCCACCATATCAAGTCCCCAGCATGAGAAGGGCCATGATGGAGGGATGCATATCAGTTCATGTGCGGGTACATGCTGCTGCTGGGCAAAGAACTGGCATGATTGACAGCGGAGGACTAAGTCTTCCGCGTCTTTCGAAGCTGAGGGCCAGTAGTATCCTGACCTGAAGATTTTTCCGACTAGTGTCCTTGAAGCTGCGTGATTACCTCTACACCCAGAGTGGACTTCATTCAGGATTTCCCTGCCTTCTTCTGGTGTAATACATTTGAGGAGGACCCCTGATACAGCTTATCCCCAACTAGAACATAGTTTTTGCTACGCCTGGTGACTTGCTCTGCTGTAGTTTTGTCGCTTGGCAATTTATGTTCTTTGAAGTAATCAATGAAAACTCGTGTCCAGTCGGGTGCTAGAGATAGGACCTGGGTTGCGGGTTCTGGCTCAAACTCCTCCTTCTCTTGGATTGAAGGCTTAGATAACTCATGTACAAAGGTACCACTGGGAACTTGTGCTCTGTCAGAACCCAATTTCACGAGTATATCTGTTGCCACGTTGAGATCCCGAGTAACATGAATGAGTTCCAGTCCTACAAAGTGTTTTTCCAGCTTGCGTACTTCAGCACAATAGGCGTTCATTGTTTCCTTGGTACAGTCCTAGTCTTTATTAACTTGGTGAATGACCACAGAAGAATCTCCATAGACTAATAGCCGCTTAATGCCCAAAGTGACTGCTAGTTTAAGTTTGTGGAGCAGTGCCTCATATTCTGTTTCATTGTTGGTGGCTGGCCACAATATTTGCAGAACGTATTTGAGCTGTTCGCCACGGGGTGATACAAGAAGGACTCCGGCTCCTGTTCCTCCGAGTTTTAGGGACCCATCGAAGTACATCTTCCAATGATCGGGAGTAGCGTTGTCTCTAGTCTGCTGTATTTCAGTCCATTCAGCAACAAAATCAGCTAGGGCCTGAGACTTGATAGCTTTCCTAGGAGTGAACTTGATGTTGAGTGCCCCTAATTCAACTGCCCACTTGGAAATCATTCCAGTAGCATCACAGTTGTGAAGGATTTCTCCTAAAGGAAAATCCGTGACTACCGTGATCTCATGTGCTTCGAAGTAGTGTCGCAGCTTTCTTGAGGATATGAGTAAAGCATAGAGCAGTTTTTGTACTTGCGGGTACCTGACCTTCGAGTCAGATAGTACCTTGCTGATGTAATAAACTGGTCGTTGGTTGTTGTAGATGTGCTTGTCGTCTTTGCGCTCCACCATGATTGTTGTGCTGACAACGTGTGTGGTAGTTGCGATATACAACATCATCGGTTCCCTGGGCTCCGGCGGTGTCAGTACGGGTGAATTGATAAGGTAGCTTTTGAGTTGTTCAAAAGCTCTGTCTGCTTCATCCGTCAACTAAAATTTGTCGCCGGCTTTAAGCAATTTGAAGAATGGCAATCCCTTTTCTCCGAGCCGTGAGATAAATCGATTTAACGCAGCCATGCACCCGGTGAGTTTCTGAACGTCTCGGACAGAGGTAGGCGGCTTCATGTTGATGATAGCAGTGATCTGCTTTTGACTAGCCTCGATGACTAACGAGGAATCCGAGTAGCTGTCCTGAGGGTACCCCAAATACGCATTTGGTTGGATTGAGTCTCCATTGATACGCACGTAATCGGTTGAAGGTTTCCTCTAGGTCTGATATCAGGGTAGTCGGATCCTTTGTTTTTATGACTACATCATCAACATAAGCTTCTGAATTGCGGCCAATCTGATCACCCAGGCAATCTTGGATGGCGCGTTGATAAGTAGCCCCCGCTTTCTTTAGTCCAATGGACATAGTTTTGTAACAGTATGCTCCAAAAGTAGTAATGAACGATGTCTTGGGTTCGTCTTCTTCTTTGAGGGCAATCTGATGGTACCCAGAGTAGCAATCCAGAAAAGAGAGTAAGGCGGAGCCTGCGGTGGCATCAACTATTTGTTCTATCCTTGGTAATCCGAAGGGATCCTTTGGACAATGCCTGTTGAGGTCTGTGTAGTCGACACACATGCGCCACTCAGCAGAGTTCTTCTTCTTGACTAGCACTGGGTTAGCTAACCACTCGGGGTGGAGGATTTCTCTGATGAATCCGGCCGCGAGTAGCTTGGCTATTTCCTTCTTGATTGCCTCTTTCTTCTCTGGTGAAAATCGTCGTAATCTTTGCTTGATAGGTCTAGAGCCTTCCTTTAACTCTAATCTATGCTCAGCCAAGTTCCTTGGGACCCCCGGCATGTCTGTTGGTTTCCAAGCAAATATGTCTTTATTTGCTCTAAGGAACTTGGTGAGCGTGAGTTCCTATTCTTCAAATAGGTGAGCACTGATAACCGCTGTCTTGGAAGGATCACCAGTTTCCAGGTCAATGGCTTTTATGGAGACTTCTACTGATGGTTGAATAGTACCCGCCTTCTTTGTTGGGATTTCTGAATCTCCAGGCTTGGTATTAAGCACCATCTGAGCGAGTTCTTGTACTTCCAGGGTGAGTTGAGCTTTTTCAGCGATTTGGACAGCCTCTGTGTCGCAATCAAATGACCGCTTCAAGTCGCCTCTGAAGGTTAAGATTCCTTTGGGACCCGGCATCTTCAATAAGAGGTACGGGTAGTGGGTACTACTGCCATAAACTTGGCAATAGCGGGTCGCCGAATATGGCGTGATACGATGATTCGAAGTCAGCTACCTCAAAACTGATGTACTCCGTTCTGTAATTGATCGGAGTTCCAAAAGTGACAGGTAGTATAATCCTTCCGAGTGGTACAGCTGCTTTTCCGGGTACTATGCCGTAGAAAGGAGAGGTTGATGGTGTGAGCTGGGTTGCGAGATCTAGATTCATCTTTCGTAGGGTGCTTGCAAAGATAACATTGAGTCCTGCTCCGCCATCGATGAGTACCCTACCAAGTGTATATCCAGCGACCGTGAGGTCCAAAACTAGCGGGTAATGGCCTGCATTGGAAACACTGGTCCATTGATCTACTCTAGAGAAATTAATCGGATGTTCGGACCAGTCGAGGTATTTGGGTGTCGCTGGTTCGGTGGACATGATCTCTCGCAGGGAAAGCTTCTGAAGCCTCTTGTTGTCACTGGTAGTTACTGCCCCAAAGATGACATTAATAGTTCCTTTGGGGTGCTGAAAACCACCAGCGTCCTGTTGAGGATCCTCAGCTGTCTTCTTGCCTTTGTCTTTCTTGTTCTTGTTGAAGTCGGAGTTCAAGCCTCGCTCCTTGAGCTGTCGGCAGTGCCTTGCTTGATGTCCACCTTTCGGATGGAAGGGGCAGGGTCCGTCGAGTAAGTCATCAAAGGTGAATGGGTTGTTTCCCTTCTTCTGAGGCACCATGGCAGCAACAGTATTATCTCCTGCCCTTTTTCGGGTATTTTGCTGTGGTGCCTGGTTGCCTCTCAGGTTGTTTCCTCGATCACTTTGCGTGTTTCTATCGAGGAAGCGTTCCTCTGTCGCCATCATGGAGTTTACAGCCCGATGGAACTCGTCAGCGGTGGTTGGGTCCTGCTTGATGAAATCTTTGTAATTGTACCTTTCGCAAATACCGTTGCCAAAAAGGTCAATTACTTCTCTGTCTGTAATGTCGGATACTGTAGAGCGGATTTCTGAGAATCGCCTATAGTACTCCCGCATTGATTCGTTTTTCTGTTGCTTGCAGGTTCTGAGCTTAGTCCGGGGGTCTGATCTCTCTGGGACACCAGCAAAGTTCTCAATGAAGATACGATGTAGTTGTTCCCAGGAGTCGATGGACTCAGGTTTAAGCCTGTCAAACCAAGCAAGCGGCATTGTCTCTAGGGCCATTGGGAGGTAGAGTGCTTTGACGTCGTTGCTTCCACCCGCTAGCTCGACTGCTTGAGCATACAGCCTGAGCCACCGTTTAGGTTCTGTCTTCCCGTCGTACTTTGAGTAATTCTTGGGTTTGAATTTTCGCGGGAACGAAACTGCTCGAAGCCTTTGGGAAAAGCAGGGGAAGCGATCAACTGCGTCGGATGCTGCCACTGTGATTCCTCTATATGAAGATTCGGCTCCTCCCTTAGCTTGGTTGGGTACTCGGTGGCCCAGACGGCTCCTTGCTGGGATACGACCGAGTCGCTCTTGAACTGGCCGCCTCTGGCTCGGGTGAGATGAGGCTTGATCATCAGCTAGGGATTCAAGATTCCACCCCCGTAGTTGGAGTGCGGTAGTCTGAAGCATGACTAGTCGTCGCTCTTCATTAGGGGTGCGATTGGTCTTGGCTCCCATCTCCATAGCTAGAGCTAGTATGTTTTGATAGGGAGTCTGGAAGACTTTATGGCCGGCGACCCTCATGAACTCGGGTTCAAGGTTGCGAGAACAATCAGGGCGCCGTCTGTTAAGATTATCCTGGGAGTGATTTTCTTCAGTACGAGCTTGACGCTCTGCCTTTGCTTCCAGACGCCTCCGGGTGTTGTACTCCTCTAGTCGTGCATTGTAGCGATCTACAGCTTCCTTGCGGTGAGTTGCTCGCCTTCTATGGGCCTCCTTAGCTTGATTCCTTCGGATTCTTTCAGCTTTCAAGGACTCGGTTTCCCCGGGTCCTTCCGGATCATTGTCTGAAATCATACTCAGAGTTTCATCGTCCTGAAAGACATCTGGTGGGGTTGGTGGTCGTAGAGATGACTGATGCCCCGCCATGAAGACTTCACGAGTGTAGCCCTGTGTTACTGATTCCAAAGTAGAAGTGTTGGAGATTAGTTCTGGTGTGGAGTCGTGTTCCTCAAAAGGGAGCTGATGTCCATGCTGGTATGGAAGTTGCTGGCCAATTGTGCCAACCAGTCTAGCCGGGGCAGGCTGAATTGGCCAACGGACAATGTTACCCTCCTTGGTAGAGCTGAAAACGAGTCCTTGCTGAGCTCCCGTCAAAGGTATCTGGTGGTACTCTTTGAATCCTGCACTGATCAGGTTCTGGAAGTTTTCAGCAGAGTTCCGTAGCCCAAAGGTGATGCCATAGCTGGTGTCCGGGTCCTTTTGTAGCAGAACCGACCAATTTATAAGTGCACAAGTGCGAAAACCTCCGCCGAAGCAGCTGAATTAGCACACTTGAGCCCATATAAACCCAGTAGTCCGGAAATCTCGAAGGATTTCAAACATTTCAACATTCAGCCAAGATCGCATGGTCAATCAAATACAAATCATGTCCACGGAGCTTGCAGCGGAAATAATATTACAATTGAGTTCACAAATAATAATACAAGTTGAGTTCCATTTAGTTCAGAAGAAACAACATAGCTTTGAAATGAATATCATAACATAGGTTGAGATACTTTGCTAGCTTGAGTGACATCCTCCAACAACAGCATAAGAGAAGAAGTATGGAACTGCCGATCCCACCGGCACTGGCCATCACCTTTCGGCAGGCCTAACCTTCACCTGCAACAAGGTGGAATAAACCCTGAGTACTTGAATGTACTCAGCTAGACTTACCCGTCATAAACCAGAAATAAAGTGACACCAAGGAGTATGCAAGGCTGTATCTGGGGTTGGCCATACTTACCTTTTGCATAAAAGCATTTATTTACTGAAAGATCACCATTAGAGTATTAGCGGTCCATTTTTAAGTAAACAACCTGATTACCTAGATTTGCACCTGTTCTAGAGCAAACACTTGACTACTTCATTCAAGCAAGAGTGACTATTTCATCAATAGCCTTTCAGATTCAGCATCATACCCATCTTTAGTTCCATAAGTTACTACGGTAACACATGCCCAGTCAAGTTACTCACTAACCAGGAGTGATGGCGATTATAATCGATTCCTACTAGCTGGGGATAAAAGGGATGTCGCACACTCGCCCGATCACACCTTGCCAGGCAGCCGTCGGTGACCAATTCAAGAGGTTCGAGAACACAACACGCAGGACGGCCATGGGCCCTTCTACACCGGGGTTTATCTCAATGCCAGGTCACTCAAGCTATAACTGCCCACGGTCATGCCAGGTCAGTCAGGCCCCGCCTGTCCATGGACCATGCCAGGTTGCTCAGAATAGTTGTCCACGGTACATATAAGGCCCTGGGTGTTAGGCGTCAACATCTCCATCACCGGCTCGAAAACCCTTACTCGGCTTCACGGGAGGTACTCTGACCTGCTCCGTTAAGTGATTGATGCGTTCAACATGACTGAGGTGTGCCTTCGTCGGGTCCTAATCGACACAGACGGGAGACTACTAGCACACATGACCCATGTCCTGCTGCTCCTACACCCGCCCGCCGTCTTAGATTAATTATCACATGGTTATCTCCATGATAGCACCAGATAGTCATGATCAGTATCCACCTATATGCGGGAGACAGGAAATCACCCGACTTTACTGATCTAAGCAGGGCTAAGCATATAATCGAGCCTAGACCTAACCAGGATATCCAGATAATAATTGCAGGTGGACAAGGATAAGTAAATAATGCATCAACGGTATCACTCAACTCCTATAACCTAATGCAACAAACATATCAGGTTAATTTCGTAATTGCATTTGCAAACCATAGGAGTGGGATGCTCCGGGGCTTGCCTGGGAAACAACACTTATGCTAGTGTTAGCTAGCACCAACTTCGGGAACGTCACCACTCCAGCAGCTTGTGGTTCACCAACACCATCGTCTCCAGGTGATTACCAAACCATCATCCTGTGATCTGGCTCCATCACGACGTCCTTCACTTGACGTTCTTCCATCTAGCGAACCTAGATATGAGATGCACAATGCATATGTATCAAAGCTAACTCAATTGTCTACAACTTTTTTATTCACTATAAGAGCAAATTCAAGGGTTATCTAACTCAAAAACGGATAACTATGCAGCTCTGTCCAGCTGTTGGACAGCAGGACAGACAGAGCTTCAAGGAAGCATAACTCACGATATAAACATCACATGAGCATGCAATTAGACATTCTAGAAATCTTACAAGATTATCTAAATATGTTTTAATATTAGCCTAAGGTGAATCAATCATTAACAAGGTCAAACCACACTATTAGTGCAGCTCTGTCCATACTTGGACAGAACTAGCCACACATCAACAACAGTAAATTAAGACAACCATAACTAAAGATATATAACACCTGGGAAGTTGCCCCTAGACTTTTTAGAAAGGTTATTAAGTTGTCTACAAATCATCTATAATCATCTTAAGATGATTCACAAGTTAACAAGGTCTACTTAACATAAATAGGCATCTCTGTCCAGACTTGGACAGATTTAGCCATCTGTACTAAAATAGCTATAACGCAAGTTATAGGTATCAAGTGAATGATCTAAGATAGTTTAGAAATCTCATGAAAAGCACTACAACTCTTTTATAAGCACCTACACATGAATCACAAGTTAACTAGGTGAAACAATCCAAACATTCAGATCTGGACAGAATGTAGGCAAAACATGACAGCAATCTCACAACAGCCATATCTCCTAAACTATTAAGCCTATGTCCATGAATTTGGTGACAAGCTAGATTAAGATTTTATCTACAACTTTGATATAGGATACTTCTACATCAAACAACACCTACAACACGAAATAATTACCACAATGGAAACTATCTCTGCAGCCATTCTGCAAAACTGGGCATACACACAGGAGATAGGTAATTAAATCGCAACTAGAGCTACACAACTCGAAATGACACACACAAGACAATTTGGAAGGCTTATGAAATTTCCTACAAATCATCTCTTAAACATCTACATCTCAGTATGATTCGCATGTTAACATGGTGAAACAATTATATTCACAGAATCTGATCTAGGCAAAAACAAGAGCAACCATTTATGAAACTGAACTTTAAACAGCCATAACTCATAATGCATTTCACTAAAAACCATGAACCTTTAACACAAGCTAGATATGTATGTTATCTACGACTTTGCTATAGACAAGTTTCACACAAAACATCATTTACAAGGGATAACTATTTATGCCCTAAAAACTGTCCAGAACATCCCGAAATGAATTATAGAAAGATGATAATTCTAAAACTCTATGCTTTGCATAACAACTGACCATAATAAATTTATCTAAGCTACAACAACACAATAGAAAGGCAGTGGAACCACCTTTTTAAATTTCACATGCCAACATTTATCACAAATCATTTTAATTCATTTAATAAGCTGAAAGCAAGATAAATTCATAACTAATTCGTACATGCACAAATAAATTGGAAATTTTTTATCACAGCACACACATGACCAGAGGAGTCTACCATAAAAATTTCGCAGCATTTCAAGCAACATAACAGCAGATATGATTTTCTCCCTATTTAAACCTACTTAACACAAATCAATCATTACAACAGAAACTTTGCACTAACACACATTATTTTATACATTCACTGGACAGAGCTTTTCACAAGGATTCCAAAAAGTCCACATATGTAATTTTGGACAAACATACAATTTATCACACATTTTACAAGTTCTACGCAGATTTGCTAATTAATTAAAAACGAAAAACAAAAACAGTTTTGCATCTGGAACCCTCGGATCTGCACAAATCAATTAAGGAGCAATTAGTAAATCTAATGAGTCATACAACATTACATAAAAACCCACAAAAGAGTTTGAGCTTCGATCGGTAGGGCTTTCACCATGGATTTGCCGTAGAACAAAGACGAGGACGGGGAGGGAGACCGAGGTCTGGCAGGAAGGAGAGGGGGATGGCGCTAGGCTTTGGGCTGGGGCTGGCCGGCTTCTGCTGTGGCGTTGGAGGGGAGGCATGGTCGCAGCCTGGCATTCGCGGCGTCCGGCCCGCGGCAGCGCCCGCCCGGGGTCGCGGCCTCGCGCGCCCGGGTCGCGGCTCTGCGGCAGCGGCTCTGCCCGGAGTGGCCTGGCAGAGAGAACGCCCGCTGCTACTCGCCCTTGGAGAGAAGAAGGGGGAGCGAGGAGGACGGCCATGGCAGGGGAAGAAGCTGCTGCTGGTTCTGCTACTTTCTCCATGGAGGAAGGAGAAAGAGGGAAGGAGGAAGGGACAAGAACCGAAAGAAAATGAGGAGAGGGGGAGCGCCGGCCTCCTGTCGGGAAAAGGAGTGCAGCCTTGGGAAGAGGCCGGTTGGTCACGGCCAAAAAGTGCCGTCAAAATTTTCACCAAAATTTCTTTCCCAAAATGGCAAGTTTCCGGAACTTTTAGTTAAACTCCAAAATTGCGAACACCGCTCAAACGGACTCCGATTTCGACGAAACTAATTTTGTTGTCGCAGTCTCGCCGAATACTCCGACTTTCGTTAAAGGCACTTGGTCAAATTCCCAACGGTTTGCCCGGTAACATTCGTCGACGGCAGCTTCGCGGTGACCGAAATTCCAATTTCGCAGTACAGACTTAACTGTTTTCTGGAACCTGAAAACTGCGCTGTACTCCATCTTGCGAGCTCGTTTTCACCATTTTCGGCACCGATCCAGGTCTCGGCCATAAAACAAATTTTGTTCCTCTCGAACTGTACTACAACTTTCGTTTAAGCCACTCTGACATGCGAACATCCGAAAATACCGTTCAACGCCGGTCAAAGTAGTCACCCGGTAGGATCTGAATCAGGGTTTCTCGTCGGTTGGAATATTTTCTGGCCATCTGCTCAACACGGAACTTTCATAACTTTTGACCGTGAGTTCATATATAGTTTATTGGGCATAACTGCAATACTTGATTGAACCCGAATGATTTTGTTCCGTTAGTCAGCCAGTACTGGCAAAACTGCGACTCGTCATTTCATGTGACTTTTCGATTCCAAACTTCACGGAACTTTTTCACCAGTTACCATAGACAGGAACTGAGGTGGGTCATATGAAAATCCATGTTTAGCCTAAATCCTGAATATTCATAAATTGATAATCATTATTATCCAGCACTATTAATTATTTCCCGAATAGTTCAAATTGAGGTTCTGCCTCTAAGATTGATCCTGACACGTCTTTCGTTACTGACTAACCTTGAATTTAGTTCTTCGTCGTTGCTTGATATACCAAGTCCGTGCTCAACTGACGGCTTAACTGACGGGGAACACCTGGGGTGTTACAGCCCTGCACCTTAAAAGAATCTCGTCCCGAGATTTTGGACGAAAGACTTTTCAAGGGAAGAGAAGCATAGCACCCATCCTTAATCACAAGCTATTGATAACTCAAGATACTGACTTCTCGACCGAACACAAACTACTAGGAACAGAACAACTTTCCGATCTTTCATGTCGTTTTCTGGTTACTAGCTTTGTTACAAGAATCTACTTTACCGACTTCTATCGAGCATTGAGGTACACTCACAATATCACTGTCGGATTAAAAGCGAACCAAAACTGCATTATTACTTTAGGAGGAATCCAGATAATAACTATTACTGGCCAATACTGGATCTTGGTCTGATTGAGACTATACCAACGACATCCTTCGATACTAGGAGGAACTGACTGACTGCAACCACTATTTTCTACTGTGAACGTCTGATTGATCAGATACCAATTGATAGAAAGCTACATAAGGTTCCATGTGTGCAATTCTCTTTCTCTGATGATAACACTGTATTATCTGAATCTGATAAAAAGCGGTGAATGTGATAGCCTGACTCTACCAAATCCACGTTTTTCAACAATCCTTCCTTACTGAAATTCTTAAGAAGCTGTGACAGTGACTCAGGTTAAATTTGATGCAACCTCTTGGGTAAAAATACCAAGTTACTGAATCTCTGTACTACTAGCAAATCAACATCATTCTTCTTCATGGTGTAGTTGCAACTCAGTGAGACTGACTTGCTGTACTACTTGGGTCAGAGAGTGATCTTCTTAAATTCACTCAGCACTGCAGGAACACAATCTGAAATGTGCCGGCTAACACTCAACTGCCATCAGTGTGCACTTCCAAGAGTTGATTTTTGGTAGGACACCTTCACTGCTCAAGAATAAGAGACTGATTATGAATGTCCATTCTAGATTTATCCAATATAATCAGGAATAACCCTTTCATAGTAGCCGAACATTTCACCAGGCAGTCCTTATTCTAGGCACAATTCCTGACAGAGTTACTAGACTGGCGTACTGTTTTGTATTACCATTGAAATTTCTTCAAGATAGAGTTGACTGGAACATGTCAGAGACTTGGATGTATGGGTGCCACAACAATATCAGTGGGCTTACAGACTTCTGGCATAACATTGTTTTGTAAGACATAGCCTTCAAAGCTACCAAAGAGTCATTTCTGAACTGGAGATTAGCTTTTAAATGGCAGAAACTAATCAGTTACCTCTCAACACTAAAAAGCTCCAAGGTTTCAGATTTTACTGCAAGCACTGTTGAATATCAATGCACATAGTCACCACCAAAGTCAGTAGAGAATCAGACACATCTGAGTAGATTGGGCTGACTACAAGATCATCGTGCAAATATATGCATCAAGCTTAGACAGAAAATTTCTGGACCTCAAGTATCTGGTTCAACAACATATCATTTCTATTGCTCATCCTTCAGCTGATACTTGCCCACTTTTAAGAATTCTGTGCCACTTGTTTCACTGTGACCATATACGATGCTTACTCTTTGTGGTTGATCCAACAGAGTTCTTTGTCTACCACCTCTTACAATCTGCTACTGCTTTCATCCTTGACCGATTCTTGAAAAGTCATCCTTCTTGCCATTTTTTAGAAAGAAACAATGCCTCATCCGAGCCGACATAAGGATTTTTCTGAAGGAATATAGGAGATAACAAGGAGGAAGCTTCATGAAAGATAACACATTGACGTAGTTCTATAATAGATCTTGATTAGAAACCACGGTACCAGCGCGTGCCGAGCAGCACCACCAAGTGTGTGCACCCACCGGAGGCTCTCAGTTTCGTCGCGGCACCATTAGTTCTTAACCAAGACACCATTATCGAATCCACTACCAGTGAGAAATCCCACATGACGCAGATAAATCTTGCATGGATAAGGATCACATGCACGGCATAAGCTAGCAAAACAAGGGTGATCACGAGGTTTGGAAATCAACAAGGAGGTGATTTCAAGGATAAAACATGGCACAAGACAACAAGGATTCGTCTGGTGCACATCAAGGTCAGGATAAGATGAAAGATTTCATGAATTTGATTTGGCCAAGCAGCAACAAAAGAGCAACCGAGGGGATACATGGGTTTGGGTAAGGTCTCCGCAACTGGGCAAGACAACTATGGTCAAAAGCTGAGGTTAACCAAAACTAAACTTGGCTAGGTCAAAACAAACAAGGGCCTTCACAACAAAGGGTATCAAACATCTATGGTTTAGGCAACACTCTAAGGCCAAACTTGGATCTACAGGTTGGTGAGAAGCATGGCTACACAACAAGCATAGGCATACCATGGTTTGGAATCTAGGAGTTTTGGAAGATTAGCCAGGGCCAACTGGTCCAACAAAAGGTCATGGACAGACATAGGTACAGGTTTTTGGCATGAGCATTCTAAACCATCAAAACTAGACACACAAACACAAGCTTTTAAGCAACAAAGGTTCAACTAAAGGCATCTCGAAAGGTCAAGAGGGCTTGGGAAACAAAGGCTCAACAAACCACTCATGTACTCACCGAGGACAAAGGTTGATTAACCAAGCCATCACTTAGATAACAGCACATCTACACACAACCTTAACAAGCATGTGGAGTACACAACCAATTAGCTAAAGCAACCAACACTAACCACCAAGCTCAAACAAGACAAGCATCTACCTCTGACACACAAGCAAACATAAACATGCAAAACATTGTAAACAGATTATCATTCTTTTACTTCCTGTTTACTAGATTGGAGCACAACTCTTTATCTAGGAGCAAACATACTGAGCAAACTAGGGCATACTTGTTGGTTAACTATAACAGTTCACAGCTTTAAGTTAACTCACTTATCTAGCATATGAAGCTATTAATCAAGCAACAAGCTCATGCGTAGTCTATATTCCAGGAAGGAATAAACAGACACTAGGTAGCAACAACTAATAAGAAGCATGCAACAACGTGATTTTTGGGTGCATTCAACAACAGTTTAAAACATTATGAACATGTTAGAAAGCTAATTGTAGCCAATTAAATTGTTGCAAGCTTTTAGTTTTTACAAGCATATGACTAGCAAAGATTTAGCACTAGGTTAGAGAGCAATTATAAAGTATGGTGCACATAAAAACAAAATTCTAGGCATAACCATGTATGAAAAACAGTTTGTATACATCTTAAACATGTTAAACGGTTCTTGATTAGCCCAAATTAAATTTCTTAGATGCACTTATTAATTTACCTACTTTAGCAAGGTGAGACATAGAGTTGTTTCAATTTACTCCCAGAGAATTCTAGGAAGATTATTGCAGCTCTCTTATGCATTTAGTAGGCTATTACTAGCATTTCAGCATATTTGAGCGAGTAAAACAGCCTACACAATTCTAGCAAGCAAACATGCTGAAAACAACTTAAACAGGTTTAAACTATCTAATGTTGTCAAACCGCAAATTTTATATTTTTCTTGCAGCAACATGATACTAGGGAGGTATGAAAATTAGTTTCGCAAACATTTAATTCATATAACTTTAGTTCTCATGATTGCAAGAAAATAAGCAGGGAACAGAATTGCATCATTATAGCAGGAAAAAGCAATTAAACAACATGTATAGTACATTCCTTGCTAAGGCATGTTTAAGCTAACAAAACTAGAATTACATGTCTAGGAAGCACTTAACGTACCCAAACAAAACTGCATACAAACAGGCTCAAACAAAAGTTTTATGGTTTCTTTAGGTAGTGGAGAATTTCAAACAAAACTAACCCAATTGGTTTCACCCAAAAAGGAGCTTCTAACTCCAAACATAGAATTACAACATGGCATAACTTTACTACACAAGCAGGATACACAACACACCAGTATTTGGTTACAACAAAGCATTTTGTTACCACAAGATATTTAGACATAGGGGGAAACTTTCAACAGTTAGAAGCTTATGGTCTAACTACTCTTCTAGCATACAGGAAGCAGAGCAAGACAACACACAATCCTGATGAGCTAGCACGATTATCTAAACCACATCTTACAAGTATTTACTTCTAGTCTAAATAAGCAATCACTTATCTAGACGACACGGAAACACTCATATAAAACCTTGAACACTACCAAACATCATGAGCAAGACCATATTACATCTAATTCAGGGCAACAAACCTCATCAAACAGAAAATTTATCTCTAATCTTTACAAGCAATCTAGCACATCACATTGAAAAGCTAGTTCACAACAAACCTTACCATTACAGGAACAAGGGTGGGGAAGCACTTGATGCATAAACAACCATTAGTTTTATCATTACATTATTCACATTCTGGCAACAAGTTGTTTATTATTAGAACAAAGGTGAGAGAAGCATGTTCATGAGCAATGCACAAATAGATGTATGCTCGTCCTATACGTCCTTACAAATTGCCAGCCTGAGGCGACAATCACGTTCTAGGTCGGTGGTATAACACGCACTCTCGATATAGCTAGTCGTCAACTATACATACACATTCGAGGTTAGCGTACATGCAGAAAATCTCATTTCAGCCCATTCCCACAACAGATATAAATACATTGCAGGAATTTAAAACTAGATACTATCTTAGGTGCATACCTAGTATACACGTAAGTAGTATATGCACCCATCAGAAAAGTATTACTCCCACAATTAAATACCTTCACCCGCATTCGTGTGCTTATGAGTACAGGTTCTAGTTGCAAACTAGCTCTTCCCTAGACTAACGTTTGTTTGGTCATGCTCTCACAACTCACACTTACGTGAGCGTAGGTGCGACGTTGCATAAAATAAATTCAACTACCCCACATATATGAGTACATCATATGTGAGGGCTACCTCCAACATTAGACCACAGGGTAGCATAGTGCGGTCATTTATACGTACCTTTTGAGTCGACGTGTCGTTGCAAGAAAGTAAAACCCCCAAAGTTAGTATTACTTAACTAAGCCACCTAAAAGTCCTAATTGGGCATAACTGGAGGTTGTCACTAGCAAATTGTTTACAAATTAAGTTTTGACAAACTTGCCTACTAGCTAAAGCTTTTTAGATAAAAATAGGTTTTTCAAAACAAAACTTTTTTTTAAAACCATGCACATGACAGTATTATGCTTAACCTTGCTCCAATGCCAGGTGTAACAGAACCGACCAATTTATAAGAGCACAAGTGCGAAAACCTCTGCAGAAGCAGCTGAATTAGCACACTTAAGCCCATATAAACCCGGTAGTTCAGAAATCTCGAAGGATTTCAAACATTTCAACATTCAGCCAAGATCGCATGGTCAAGCAAATACAAATCATGTCCACAGAGCTTGCAACGGAAATAATATTACAATAGAGTTCACAAATAATAATACAAGTTGAGTTCCATTTAATTTAGAAGAAACAATGTAGCTTTGAAATGAATATCATAACATAGGTTGAGATACTTTGCTAGCTTGAGTGACATCCTCCAACAACAGCATAAGAGAAGATGTATGGAACTGCCGAGCCCACCGGCACTAGCCATCACCTTTCGGCAGGCCTAACCTTCACCTGCAACAAGGTGGGATAAACCCTGAGTACTCGAATGTACTCAGCTAGACTTACCCGTCATAAACCAGAAATAAAGTGACACCAAGGAGTATGCAAGGCTGTATCTGGGGTTGGCCATAGTTACCTTTTGCATAAAAGCATTTATTTACTGAAAGATCATCATTAGAGTATTAGTGGTCCATTTTTAAGTAAACAACCTGATTAACTAGATTTGCACCTGTTCTAGAGGAAACACTTGACTACTTCATTCAAGCAAGAGTGACTATTTCATCAATAGCCTTTCAGATTCAGCATCATAACCATCTTTAGTTCCATAAGTTACTATGGTAACACATGCCCAGTCAAGTTACTCACTAACCAGGAGCGATGGCGATTATAATCGATTCCTACCAGCTGGGGATAAAAGGGATGTCACACACTCGCCCGATCACACCTTGCCAGGCAGCCGTCGGCGACCAATTCAGGAGGATTGAGAACACAACATGCGGGACGACCATGGGCCCTTCTACACCGGGGGTTATCTCAATGCCAGGTCGCCCAAGCTATAACTGCCCACGGTCATGCAAGGTCAGTCAAGCCCCGCCTGTCCACGGACCATGCCAGGTTGCTCAGAATAGTTGCCCATGGTACATATAAGGCCCTGGGTGTTAGGCGTCAACATCTCCATCACCGGCTCAAAAACCCTTACTCGGCTTCACGGGAGGTACTCCGACCTGCTCCGTTAAGTGATTGACGCGTTCAACATGACTGAGGTGTGCCTTCGTCGGGTCCTAATCGACACAGACGGGAGACTACTAGCACACAGGACCCATGTCCTGCTGCTCCTACATCCCGCCCGGTCTCAGATTAATTATCACATGGTTATCTCCATGATAGCACCAGGATAGTCATGATCAGTATCCACCTATATGCGGGAGACAGGAAATCACCCGACTTTTACCGATCTAAGCAGGGCTAAGCATATAATCGAGCCTAGACCTAACAGGGATATCAAGATAATAATTGCAGGTGGACAAGGATAAGTAAATAATGCATCAACGGTATCACTCAACTCCTATAACCTAATGCAACAAACATATCAGGTTAATTTCGTAATTGCATTTGCAAACCATAGGAGTGGGATGCTCCGGGGCTTGCCTGGGAAACAACACTTATGCTAGTGTTAGCTAGCACCAACTCCGGGAACGTCACCACTCCAGCAGCTTGTGGTTCACCAACACCATCGTCTCCAGGTGATCACCAAACCATCATCCTGTGGTCTGGCTCCATCACGACGTCCTTCGCTTGACGTTCTTCCATCTAACGAACCTAGATATGAGATGCACAATGCATATGTATGAATGCTCCCGAAGTAATATATTAAGCAAGCATAAGCACATAGCACAAGTAACTACTAGGAAGAACTGAGCACAAGCACTAATAACAAGCATCCATCATAGTTTCACATAAGCAATCGGGATAACCTAACTTAAATACTTCACACCAAAGCACATTACAAATCTGGACAGCAGACAGCAGTCCACTCTTTTCACTGTAACTCAAGCTACAGATCTCCAAAAAGGTGCGATAAGGCTTTTTGGAAAGCTAACTCAATTATATACAACTTTTTTATTCACCATAAGAGCAAATTCAAGGGTTATCTAACTCAAAAACAGATAACTATGCAGCTCTGTCCAGCTGTTGGACAGCAGGACAGACAGAGCTTCAAGGAAGCACAACTCACAATATAAACATCACATGAGCATGCAATTAGACATTCTAGAACGCTTACAAGAGTATCTAAATATTTCTTAATATTAGCCTAAGGTGAATCAATCATTAACAAGGTCAAACCACACTTTTAGTGCAGCTCTATCCATACTTGGATAGAACTAGCCATACATCAACAACAGTAACTTAAGACAACCATAACTAAACATATATAACACCTGGGAACTTGCCCCTAGACTTTTTAGAAAGGTTATTAAGTTGTCTACAAATCATCTATAATCATCTTAAGATGATTCACAAGTTAACAAGGTCTACTTAACATAAATAGGCATCTCTGTCCAGACTTGGACAGATTTAGCCATCTGTACTAAAACAGCTATAACTCAAGTTATATATATCCAGTGAACATGATCTAAGATAGTTTAGAAATATTATGAAAAGCACTACAACTCTTTTATAAGCACCTATGCATGAATCACAAGTTAACTAGGTGAAACAATCCAAACATTCAGATCTGGACAGAATGTAGGCAAAACATGACAGCAATCTCACATCAGCCATATCTCCTAAAATATTAAGCCTATGTCCATGAAACTTGGTGACAAGCTAGATTAATATGTTATCTACAACTTTGATATAGGATACTTCTACATCAAACAAAACCTACAACACGAAATAATTACCACAATGGAAACTGCCTCTGCAGCCATTCAGCAAAACTGGGCATACACACAGGAGCTAGGTAATTAAATCGCAACTAGAGCTACACAACTCCAAATGACACACAACAAGGCATTTTGGAAGGCTAATGAAATTTCATACAAATCATCTTTAAACATCTCAGTATGATTCGCAAGTTAACATGGTAAAACAATTATATTCATAGAATCTGATCTAGGCATAAACAAGAGCAACCATTTATGAAACTGAACTTTAAACAACCATAACTCATAATCCATTTTACCAAAAACCATGAAACTTTAACACAAGCTAGATATGTATGTTATCTATGACTTTGCTATAGACAAGTATAACAGAAAACATCATTTACAAGGGATAACTATTTATGCCCTAAAAACTGTCCAGAACATCCCGAAATGAATTATAGAAAGATGATAATTCTAAAACTCTATGCTTTGCATAACAACTGACCATAATAAATTTATCTAAGCTACAACAACACAATAGAAAGGCAGTTGAACCACCTTTTCAAATTTCACATGCCAACATTTATCACAAATCATTTTAATTCATTTAATAATCTGAAAGCAAGATAAATTCATAACTAATTCGTACATGCACAATAAATTGGAAATTTTTTATCACAGCACACAAATGACCAGTCGAGTCTACCATAAAAATTTCACAGCATTTCAAGCAACATAACAGCAGATATGATTTTCTCCCTATTTAAACCTACTTAACACAAATCAATCATCACAACAGAAACTTTGCACTAACACACATTATTTTATACATTCACTGGACAGAGCTTTTCACAAGGATTCCAAAAAGTCCACATATGTAATTTTGGACAAACATACAATTTATCACACATTTTACAAGTTCTACGCAGATTTGCTAATTAATTAAAAATGAAAAACAAAAACAGTTTTGCATCTGGAACCCTCGGATCTGCACAAATCAATTAAGGAGCGATTAGTAAATCTAATGAGTCATACAACACTACATAAAAACCCACAAAGGAGTTTCAGCTTCGCTAGGTAGGGCTTTCACCATGGATTTGCCGTAGAACAGAGACGAGGACGGGGAGGGAGACCGAGCTCTGGCAGGAAGGAGAGGGGGATGGCGCTAGGGTTTGGGCTGGGGCTGGCCGGCTTCTGCTGTGGCGTTGGAGGGGAGGCATGGTCGCAGCCTGGCATTCCCGGCGGCCGCCCGCGGCAGCGCCCGCCAGGGGTCGCGGCCTCGCGCGCCCGGGGTCGCGGCTCCGCGGCAGCGGCTCTATCCGGAGTGGCCTGGCAGCAGAGGGGCCAGGCAGAGAGAACGCCCGCTGCTGCTCGCCCATGGAGAGAAGAAGGGGGAGCGAGCAGGACGGCCATGGCAGGGGAAGAAGCTGCTGCTGGTTCTGCTACTTTCTCCATGGAGGAAGGAGAAAGAGGGAAGGAGGAAGGGAGAAGAACCGAAAGAAAATGAGGACAGGGGGAGCGCCGGCCTCCTTTCGGGGAAAAGGAGCGCAGCCTTGGGAAGGGGCCGGTCGGTCACGGCCAAAAACTGCAGTCAAAATTTTCCCCAAAATTTCTTTCCCAAAATAGCAAGTTTCCGGAACTTTCAGTTAAACTCCAAAATTGCGAACACCGCTCAAACGGACTCCGATTTCGACGATAATTTTGTTGTCGCCGTCTCGCTGGATACGCCGACTTTCGTTAAAGGCACTTGGTCAAATTCCCAATGGTTTGCCCGGTAACGATCGTCGACGGCAGCTTCGCGGTGACCAAAAATTCCAACGTAGAAAAAAAGAAAACTGACTAACTGTTTCTGACCTGAAAACTGCGTTTTACTCCATCTTGCGAGCTCGTTTTCACCATTTTCGGCACCGATCCAGGTCTCGGCCATAAAACAAAATTTGTTCCTCTCAAACTGTACTACAACTTTCGTTTAAGGCACTCTGACATGCGAACATCCAAAAATACCGTTCAACGCCGGTCAAAGTAGTCACCCGGTAGGATCTGAATCAGGGTTTCTCGTCGGTTGGAATATTTTCTGGCCATCTGCTCAACACGGAACTTTCATAACTTTTGACCGTGAGTTCATATATAGTTTCTTGGGCATAACTGCAATACTTGATTGAACACGAATGATTTTCTTCCGTTAGTCAGTCAGTACTGGCAAAACTGTGACTCGTCATTTCACGTGACTTTTCGATTCCAAACTTCACGGAACTTTTTCAGCACTTACTATAGACAGGAACTGAGGTGGGTCACTTGAAAAATCCATGTTTAGCCTAAATCCTGAATATTCATAAATTGATAATCATTATTATCCAGCACTATTAATTATTTCCCGAATAATTCAAATTGAGGTTCTGCCTCTGAGATTGATCCTGACACGTCTGTCGTTACTGACTAGACTTGAATTCAGTTCTTCGTCGTTGCTTGATATACCAAGTCCGTGCTCAACTGACGGCTTAACTGACGGGGAACACTTCGGTGTTACACCTTTGCTTCAGACTTTGAGTTGGAGTAGGAGTCGGGCACTTCTGCATGGTCCCCAGGGTTCTGCGGGTCTTCGATTGCTAGATTTGCTAGGCTCTAGGCGAGATCTTCTGTCTTTGGCGTGGCTTGCAGCTTTGATTCAGTGTCAAGCTGCCTGTGCAGCTTTCCTTGATCATCCGCAATGCAAGTCCATGAGCCAAAAACGAAAATTGACCCCGCCGAGAACATGTTGTCGTGGTTCGCCGGGCTCTTGATCGTCGAATCGCCGAAAGCCCCTACCTGGCGCGCCAGCTGTCGGTGTTTGTTGACCGGCAACTCGTCTTGAGTAATCTCAGACGATTTGTTCGGTGGGGATCGGCGTTCGTAGGACTCGGCGAGTACACAGGGACAACGATTTATACTGGTTCAGGCCGCTAAATAGCATAATACCTTACGTCCAGTGCGGCGTGTGCCTTGTGTATTGTTATGACTCAATGTTTTATTATCTAGAGCCTGCGCCCGGTTCCCCTTATATGTCCGGGTGAACCTTAGCGCAAACCGAGTCCTAGCCGGTTACAATATTGGAGTCCTATTCTAATTACAGGACTTCCTTTTACAACTCGGCTAAGTTACAAACTAGAGTCCTATTCCAAGTACACATCGTTACAAGTCTTCGGATCTCTAAAGCCATCCTGGATTAGTCGGAGTAATCATCGATAGATGATATCTCTAACATCCTGGTCCGTCAACGAGGCCTTTTCTTGTCATGATGACCAAACGCCCCCGTGGGTTAGGAAATTGGTCTCTAATGGATACGACCCACGAATTGCCATATGGATTGGGCTTGTTTGAATGGACAGAAGATCAGCTGCGAATACATGGGTGTATGTCGAGTCTCTGAGTGATGAGTGATTGTCAACTGGGATGATGCGCATGTTCTTTGGCTTGTGTTGTGCAGGTGTCGAGCACGGATACTGTAACACCCCGGTGTTAAGCAATCCCTAAATGCATAATCTGGCATGGCATGAGCATGGCATCTCATCATTTCATGTGCATAGGTTTGTTGAAGTGCTTAAGTCCTTGTTTGGTCTCTAGTGTAACCTTGTTTGCTTTCTGTTTCTGACCAAGTGCCTTATAACAAAGTTGTAGATCTTGATGAAGGGAACAACTTTGCTTTACAGCACTTTCTCAGAAAAAGCTGTTAAATTATGATTTGTTGCATTAGAAAAATGGTTTAGCACTAAAATTCTTTTAAGCAACAGAATTTGGACTTGAGCCTTAAAGATGATTTGTTCCATACAAAATTCTAAGCAACTTTGCTTTTAGGACCTTTTCCTAATTCGGCTTAGTTTAGGAGTTATAGAGCGTCAAAGTTTTTAACCAAACTTCATTAGTTTAACCCCAGTGGACCCCGCCTGTCAGTCTCTCCTTCTTCTCCTTCGCGGACGCCGCTCCCTCCGCGCCGGCAGAATCCGCCCGCAGCCGCGAGACCGCTTCGCCGGCCGGCCAAACCACCGACTTCGCCGCCCGTGGTTTGCGCCCGAACTCGCCACGTCGCTCCATGCACCGCGTCCTCGCCCGCCGCGTGTCGCGTGACGCCTGACGCCGCCGTGTCCGGTCGGGAGTTCCCCCGACGGGAACCGGCCAGGTGCAATGCACCTAGCACTTCGTTCCTTTTGCCTTCGCTCCGCCCCGTGCTTGCAACCAGAGGAGCATTCCATTGCTCGCTCTCTCCCTCGCTCCACTCCACTTCATCTTCACCAGAGCTCCGCGCCGCCGCCGCCCGCCGAACCTCGGCGAGCGAATACTCGCTCCACCGCTCACCGCCGTTCGATTCCTCCCGCCAGTTCCTCCGCCTTGACCTCCTCCTTCTCCGGTAAGGGTTGGTTTCCCCTCTCTCCCTCTCTAGCCGCCGGAACAGCGGATGCCATCCGCAAGCTTCCGCCATGGCCGCCACCGTGACCTTCATGTGGACCGGTCATCTCCGGCCAAGCTATCCCAAACCGAGCCCTGTTCTAGTCTTCTCTACCTCCGCAGTAGCTTAGAGTTAGTTGGAGACCTCTCTTTCACCGTGTTTCAGCCGGAACCGAGCCGTGTCGCCGCCGTGTCCGCCATGGACCGCCGCCGTGCATCGCTCCGGGCAATGCTGGGGATGCCGAGGCCCGAGAGTTGCTCCAGTAGCTCGCTTAGGTCTTGCTTGGGCTAGTGTTAATCTCGCCGAGTCGCAAGCCGCCGGGAAGAGTTCCGCCGCCGAGTCACAGAGCCGCCGCTCCGCTATGGCCGCCGTCGAGCTTGCTCTGGTATCCCTCTGGCTCAGCAAGTTAGTCGGTCGTGTTCGTCTCGAAAACCCGCACCTAGGGATGGTCTCAGTGTCTCCGGAAGCGTCGCCGTCGACGAGCTAGGGCCGGTCAACGACCACGGCGCAAAACTCCGCCGTTGACTGCCGAGCCTGGCCTCGCGCGGTAACGTGCCGAGCTTGGCCTCGGAAGCTTGGTCGCCCTGACCAGCGGGCCCCGACTGGCAGTAAGAAAGAGAGAAAGGGAAGAGCTTGGGTGCCGTAGGCCTCGGAAAACCGGATGCGCCGAGCCTTCGCTTCGAGCCTCGACCGAGTCGGTTGAGTTAGTCTCGGTTGAGTCAGTAAGTCTCGGTTGAGTCAGTAGCCTCGGCTGAATAGGTTAGCCTCGGCTGTCAGTGTGCCTCGGCCGAATCGGTAAAAGGTGTCTGAGCCTCGGCCGAATCGGTCGAGTGCGTCTAACCTCGGCTGAGTTGAGCCGGGTGTGCCGAAGCCTTCGCCTCGAGCCTCGGCCGAGTCGCGCCGGGTGTGCCGAGCGTCTGTCTTGTGCCTCGGCCGAATCAAGAAGAGTCCGTACGTTAGGATTGAGTTTTCTTTAAAATGTGTTTTGCAGAATTCATGTAAGGCTTCAAAAATTCATACAAGGCTCATTTAAGTCCAAATCCTGTGAAACAAATTTTGTTAGGTCAAGCATGTTTAGATCTATCAGTGAAAACTGTTGAATGCATTCTTGGTGATATTTTTATGGGTAGATTTATTTACATTAGAAAAGTGCTGATAACTTGGAAAATGCATAACTAATTATGTATAAGTTAGAAAAAATGTGATTCCAGTTTTGTTAGGTTTGTATGAAGGTGTAGTTTCAGAGAAAAATATAATATGAGGTTGTTCTTGTTCTGTGAATAATTTGACAGTAGCTTTTAAAATGGTTAAATGTCGTTTCCTTGTTTATTTTGTAGTAATTAAAATATGAGGAATATGAACCTGAGAATTTAAGCACATTGCTCTTGTACAGGAAGCTTAGTAGAAAAATAAGAAATCTGTTGTTTGACACTTTTTGCTAGGGTGTGTAGTTCAAAGCACCTTTCCGTGATAGAATTTGTCTTTTTCATAAGAGAATAGAGTTTAAGTCCAAATGAGATGAAATTTGGACAGGGAGCTAGATTAGGTGTTGTTAACTCCCAGTAATTTCTGTAGATTTTTCTGAAGCTGTCTAGGTTAGGTTGCTGTTTAAAGCATGTGTAAATAGATTTATTTCAGCAAGTAATTAGAGGGTAATAAACTCACTAAGTAGACTTTGATGTGGTGACAACATCGCTTAACAAGTTGACTATGTTAGGTTAAATAGTGGGATGATGTTGACTACCTTGTTGAAGAGAATGCAGTAGATGACATGTGCCTATCTCCTGATTGCTGTCGATCATGTGCATCACATATGCATTCTATGTGCATTCATCCTATTCATGCGCATTATGCATCATACAGGATCAGCGGAGGAGATCCAGACCCAGTCGATACTGGAAGAGCCCAGTCCAGAGGAGAACCTGGCAGACGAAGCCGGAGGGACCGACGCCGACGAGCTACGCGAGTGCCGCGATCACCGTCCGTCGGACTTTGAGAAAGGCAAGCCCCGGAGCATTCTAACTCCTACGGTTTGCAAATGTTTTCTAATTAACCTGATGATGGATGTTGCATTAGGTTATAGGAGTTGATTGCTACCGTTGATGCACATTACTTATCCTTGTCCACCTGCAATATATCTTGATATCCCTGTTTAGGTCTAGGCTCGTTATATGCTTAGCCCTGCTTAGATCGGTAAAAGTCGGGTGATTCCCTGTCTCCCGCAATAGGTGGATACTGATCATGTTTAGCCTGTGCTATCATGAGATAACCATGTGATAATTAATCTGAGACGGAGGCGGGATGTAAGAGCAGCAGGACATGGGTTATGTGTGCTAGTAGGCTCCCGTCTGTGTCGCATAGGACCCGTTCGGGAATGTCCCTTCAGTCAAATTGAACGCGCCGATCACTTAACGGAGTTGGTCTGAGTACCTCCCGTGAAGCCGAGTAAGGTTATTCGAGCCGGTGATGGAGATGTTGACGCCTAACACCCAGGGCCTCAGCTGTACCGTGGGCAACTATTCTGATCAACCTGGCATGGTCCGAGGGCAGGCAGGGCCTGATCGACCTGGCATGACCGGGCAGTTATAGATTGAGCGACCTGGCACTGAGATAACCCCCGGTGTAGAAGCGCCCATGGCCGTCCCGCGCTTTGTGTTCTCGAATCTCCTGACTGGCAGCTTACGACTGCCGTAGCCGGACGTGCCGGGCAAGTGTGAGACATTTTATCCCCAGCTGGGTAGGAATCGATTATAATCGCCGATCGCTCCTAGACAGTGAGCAGTTGACTCTAGATCATCTCCCGTAGAACTTATGGAACTAAAATGGTTATGGAATCTGAAAGGCTATTGATGAAATAGTCACTCTTGATTGATTAAGTAGCAAGTGCTTGTTTAGTACAGGTGCAAATCTAGTAAGGTAGAGTTAATGACTAAAAGCAATTGCCAACATCTGAAACTGAGTTTTATTACTAAAGCTTTCATGCAAAGGAGTATGTACAACCAACCCCACTTATATAGCCTACATGATCCTTGGTGTCTCATTATTTCTGGTTTTGTCGGGTAAGTCTAGCTGAGTACCTTCTCGTACTCAGGGTTTTATTTCCCTTGTTGTTGCAGATGGCCAGTGCTTTTATGGTTACTGCAAGAACTGCTTGTACCCGGTAACGGGTGATGACTAGACCAAAGGCATGGTCAACACTTTCTCATCTGTTGCTTTTGTGGACCCGGTCAACTGATGGCACCGTATTTTTGAACAATCCAAACTTATGTTTTAAAGACTATGTTGCTTCCGCTACTACTATCAAACTATGTTTAATATTATTTCGTACTCCGATGTAATTTGAACTGTGTGCAACTGTGTTGTAACCCGTGAGCATGTTCGTGGAACAAGTACGATCTTGGCTGGATGTCGTTGAATGATTTGAAATCCTTCGAGATTTCCGGACTACCGGGTTTGTACGAGCTTAAGTACTCGATGATTTCTACGAGAGCGGAGGTTTTCAGTGTTTAATCTGGTGCAAATTGGTCGGTTCTGTTACAGCTGGCATCGGAGCAGGTTCTACGTTACTGTTCAGGGGTGTATTTTGAAAACAATTTTATAAAGGATAAAGCTATATTTGCCAACTTATAGCTATATTAGGATTTGGAAAATCTTAAGGATTAAAGCTAAGGTGTGCCAGTGACCAAGTCCTTATGCCCAATAGGAAATTAGGTGGCTATTTAAGTACTAACTTGGGGTTGTGCATCATATTTAATTCTGTTATTCTGTCGTCCATACGGCAAGGGTGAAATTGTATGGGTGCACTAGTACAGAACAGGCCTATTGCCCCGGGCCATTTTGGCCTTTAGCCCCGGACATGGAGCCGGGGCTAAGGAATCGGGACTAAAGCCCCGACCTTTAGCCCCGGTTCCATGGCCCGGGGCTAATGGAGGGACCTTTAGCCCCGGTTGGTAACACCAACCGGGACTAAAGAGGCCAGCCACGGGGGCCCGGCTGGAGGCACCTTTAGCCCCGGTTGGTAACACCAACCGGGACTAAAGGGGCCTCCAGCCGGGCCACCGTGGCTGGCCTCTTTAGTCCCGGTTGGTGTTACCAACCGGGGCTAAAGATCCATCTGCTTTTTTCTTTTTTCTTTTTCTGTTCTTTTCAATTGGTTATTGTTTTTGGTTTTACAATTACATTAGGTTTTCTAATACGTATTCTTCGCTGCTATATATTCTATTATAGAGGCCAGTTTCAAATACACGTATTATTCTTCGCTGCTAATAAATATATAAACACATAAAATTTACAATTACACACAAATGAAATATGAAACTATACATATATATATAATATAGAGCTAGCTATACACACATATGTACATAAAATATACAACATTATCCATCATGCATGCTTAACTTGATATTTACACACAAATATAATACCGTTCCTAACTTAGAGGTCATACAAGTGTTCATCTTGGTTTGGCTTCATTGGTTCGTCTTTATTAAACCAATACTCGGTGCCAGACTTAAGGACATGGTCATTAAGGAAGCCCGCGATGGTCTCTTGAATTGCTTTGAGGCGGACCTTATCCATCACCTGGTTCTTCAACCATGTCTCCTTCAATTTGGATTAAAATAAAAAGAAAGTATTAACATACATAATATTTATGTAATAGCAACAAAAAATAAAATAAATTTATTTACATGTTACGTACTTGCTGACTCTGTAAAGGAGTTCTTTTTTCATACACCGTCAGGAACTCGCAAACATAGTACCCACATAAATTGTTTCCCGGTGACTGCCGTAGAACCCACTGTACAATATGTAAAAAGAGTACTCTCGGTTGAGCGTGCGTCTGCTGAGTGATGCTAATTAAGGTAAAGAGGCAGGGAGGTACTCTACAACTTACATTTAGGACTAGAGGATCAGGAAGTTGCGCTTTCAGATCCGGACGGTGTTTCTGAACAAACCAAGTCCAAACCCTTCACAATAATTGGAACGTTAATTAACTATTGCAGAGTTAAAGAGCTATAGCAAGAATCAATATTTAAAGATCACATTACCCTCGGATAATATTAATCATATCTTGGTAATCTTCTTGTGGTTTTCTCAGAGAGTCATAGATTAGCAAACGACTCTCGTGGAGATCGATCACCATTAGAATCCAGTGAAAACTGCATTTATGTTTATATAGTCAACACATATATATATCTTTATGTCAACCTATAATAAAATGTGCATATGATAACAAAACTCACCTAAAGTTGTAGGGGAATAGTATATATCTTTTTTGTCCCTTTGGTTTACCAAGAACCTCCGCAAATTACTCTCTGTTTGAGTTTTCCATGCATCCGAGTGAGTATTGCTTGGGTGCTTGAAGACGATATATGGATCGATGAAACCAATCTCCTTGTCATTTTTATGCCTTAGTTGTCTCATCATGTTTCTGCACATGTTTACAAACGCTTGCTAGCAGTGTGAGATAATTACTTATACATATACATAAGCTAAAGTGAGATTATTAAAGGAAACAATCACTTACAGGCAAAAGCAGCTGACGAGAGATTTGTCGAGAGCGTCCATGTGGCAGAGCTGATGTAACTCATTAAACTGAACATATATGATGTCATCACCACGGAAGTAATCATGGTCTCTAATTCTGACGCAAATGTAGTCATCAGCTTTTCTGCCACACGCCGTAAGGTACCACTGATTTAGCAAGTGCATCTGTGTACCAAGATCCCTCAGGGCCGCTGGGTTGTATAGACTTTGGCCATATACATATGCCCTCTTCCATTTATCAACTTCTGGAGCACTTTTGATGCCTGCTTCTCCGAGTATGTTTTCCACATTCAAACCAGTTTCCTCAAAAAATGCGAGCAGTTGCGCAGGATCAACGTCTCCATATGCTCGTTGTATGATTTCCATGTTTGTACCGTATTCATTATCAACAACTAGATCTGGCACTGATTGCTTCTCTTGTTCCCCGAGCTGTGGGACACCCTTTCCTGCTCTCTTCTTTGCCTTCTTGGCCTCCTCAAGTGATTTGCTAAGTGTGCGATCATAGTCTGATTTTGGCGAAGCCTTACGGGCAGCACGTACCTTTTTTTGGTGAGCGTCCACAGTTTGCCTTAGTTTTTCAGGACGAACAAAAAGGTACGGCTTCTCCGGTTTCGCTTTGCTCGACCACTAGCAATGGCAGCTTCGAAGAACTTGTTACAGTCTTTTTGCACTGCAGCGTCAGTCTCCTCCTCGGTCATGTCATATGCAAGTTTTGTCATCTTGGGAGCTGATTTTCTCACAGGTGCTTTCTTCTTCGGAGGTGGTGGGGCTGACGCCTTTGTTTGTGTGACAGGCCTCTTCTTTGTTGGCGGTGGAGGTGTTGGAACCCGCCGTGGAGATGGGGCAGGTGGCGGTGTCGGAGCCCGCTTTGGAGGAGATGGTTGGGTCGGTGGCGGTGTTGGATCTCGTCGTGGAGGAGATGGGGCCGGTGGCGGCGTTGGATCACGCCGTGGGGGAGATGGGGCCGGTGGCGGTGTTGGATCCCGTCGTGGAGGAGATGGGGCCGGTGGCGGTGATGGATCCCGTCGTATTTGATCTTGATCATCATCGTCCGCAACACTGTGATCATGTGGTGAATGTAGAATTGGACTTAGGTTGGGGGATGTCCTGCTGCGAAAACAACATGGTATGAGTATCCATTTATACTATTAGCTCACCAATACTATTAAGTTTCATTCACTAATTTCATACACACCTAGGGATAGGTTGTTGAGGAGGAGGAGGTGATACGCCAGGAATTATGATATAGCGCTTGCGCCAACATATGAATGTCTTCTCCGCTTCTCCTAATGTATTCTCGCCATCACCTCCTTTAATGTCAAGTTCGACATTCTCGTAACCTTTTACCACCCTGTCCACCGAGACGCTAGCATATCCAGGAGGTATTATTGCTCCATGACTTCTTGGTGTCTTCGTAGGATCGATAGGAGATACAACACCTATAGCCACCATGACTGTGGTATTCCCCTGTGGAATGTGCAGTTCACATGTCGTGAGAGGCTCGGTGATGTCGTCCACAGGAAAGCGCAGTGCTGCGTCTGAGACCTCTGTGGAAGCGCAACTGCTTTTCATTTGCTCAGGGGGGCTGATATTGACTCCCGGCTCTGATGCAGATTGCCTTTGCATTGCTAACTGCACTTGCCTTTTTATTTCCTCGTTCATTCTGCCTTCAAGTGCTTTTTCTCGCTCAACTGCTTCAAGAGCCGCGCCTGTGACTGAATAACCATTTCTTCTAACCGGCGCATGCGCTGTGCCTCCTCCTCCTTCTTTCTCGCGCGGCTTCTATAGGTCTCTTTGTCCTGAGGGAAGGCATGTACCCATGACAGCTCCCCATAGCCTCTGGTTCTCCCACCATGTTCAAGATTCTCCAGGGCGTATGTCAGCTCGTCCTTGTCTCTGTTCGGCTGCCACCTGCCACTGGCAGCCATTTCTCTAGCATAAACAAATCTTTCTGCTGCTCTTTGGAGTTTTTCGCCATAGTGTACCCTTCCTGTTTGTTGGTCCAGGCTTCCTCCATGACCAAAAAACCATACTTGGCGCGCTCAGGCCAGTTTATCGATTCTGGTTCAATGCCCTTGGCTTGCAACTCTCGTTCCATTCTTTCCCATTTAGGAATGGCACTCTTATAGCCACCTGATCCCAAGTGATGGTGGTATTGTTTTTGTCGGGCATTCTGCTGGTTCCTTCTGATCCGTGCCTCACTCTCTTCTGATTTCTTGAATTCTACAAACTCATCCCAAAATGGCCTCAACTTGACGTAGGCCTTAGTGTTGAAATCCGGAGTTTGGTCCTTCTTGATAAATTTGTTGTATAAGTTCTTCTTCCAGCCCTGGAATAGTGTTGCCATTTTCTTCATAGCCCAGTCCCGAACTCTGGCCTTCAAATTTATATCTTCTGTTTCAAGTGTGAAATGTGCAAGGACCTCTTGCCAAACCAGTTCCTTATCAAGATCAGAGACAAAACTTATATCAGGAGCACTTGCCTTTTTCTTCCATTCACGAGCACTGATCGGGATCTTATCCCTTACAAGGCACCCACAGTGGGCAACAAATCTTTGTGCATGTTCTCCAAGTACTTGGCCTGTTTCCTCGTTGAATTCTGAGATAATGTACCGGCCCTCCAACGGCTTCTTCGGACCTCGTACGGTCCTACTCTTCCCGGTAGTCGTTGTCGATCCGGAGGGCTACATATGTAGGAACAGTAGATTATAAATACATTTATAAATAATTTAGAATTTCATGTGCACATAGAGATTATTGTAGGTATATACCTCGCCAGTATTTTCTTGCATTATTTCTTCATAATCGGCAAAGTATTGACTGCCGTCATCTACTTCTTGATTATTGTTATCATCACCTGCTAAATTTTGATTAGCGCCGCTGTTGATTAATTCGTACATTTCCTCCTCCATGTTGTCAACTGGGTCGGCCATTTCTGCGAATGACATGGAGGATAATAAACACCATATTTTTGCAACTAACGTGCATAGGGTTTCGGGTTTTGGGTTTCGGGTTTAGGGTTTACGGTTTGGGTTTGGGTTTAGGGTTTTGTTGGGGTTTGGGTTTTTTTGGGGTTTCGGGGGGTTTGGGTTAGGGTTAGGTTTGGGGTTTCGGGTTTAGGGTTTAGGTTTGGGGTTTGGTTTAGTGTTTGGGTTTAGTGTTTAGGGTTTCGTGTTTGGTTTCGGGTTTGTGTTTAGGGTTAGGGGTTTGGGGTTGAGGTTTGGGTTTGGGTTTAGTGTTTGGGTTTAGGTTAGGGTTTTGGGGTTCGGGTTTAGGGTTTAGGGTTTGGGTTTAGGGTTTGGGGTTTAGTGTTTGGGTTTCGTGTTTTGGGTTTCGGGTTTGGTGTTTAGGGTTAGGGGTTTGGGGTTAGTTTAGTGTTTAGGGTTTCGTGTTTGGGGTTTCGGGATTGGTGTTTAGGGTTAGGGTTTGGGGTTTAGGGTTGGGGTTTAGGGTTTGGGTTTCGTGTTTGGGGTTTCGGGGTTGGGTGTTTAGGGTAGGGGTTTGGGTTTTAGGTTTGGGGTTTTTAGGTGGTTTAGGGTTTTAGGGTTTAGGGTTTAGGTTTTTTAATAGTGTTTAGGGTTTTAGGGTATGGGGGTTTGGGTTGTAGGTTTTGACAACATAAAAATAACATATATCCATGAAGACTATATTCGTCAAAAATAACACTACCGACATGATCGAAAGTCATATCCAAAGTGATTATTCTAATAACATATCCAGTGATTATTTCATAACATATCCAAGTGGCACTCCTCACCGCACGCGAGGACGGAGGCACACGGCCGGAGCGGCCGCGAGACGACGGCGAGGACGAGACACGACGGCACAAGGGGAGCAACGGCCGGCGGCGAATGGCGAGGATGTCACGACGGGGCACCTTTAGTCGCGGTGAGGATGGCGGCGACGGACTACATGTAAAAACATACTATTTTGTTAGGGTAAAAAACATTTCTATACATATTTTCTATAATATATATTCATTTTCTATGAACATATATAATTGTCCAAAGGAACACATGATTCATTCTTTTTTCTTTTTCTTTTTCTTTTTCTATACACTGCACACACACACCCGGCGAGCAGACCGGCGGCGAGCACCACCACGGCGAGCAGACCGGCCGGCGAGCACACGCACACACAACACACGCACACACCGGCGAGCATCACCACGGCGAGGACGACGGCGCGCGGCGAACGGCGAGCACCACGACGAGGACGACGGCGCCGGCGAGCACCACGGCGAGCAGACCGGCCGGCGAGCACACGCACACACACACACGCACACTCCGGCGAGCACCACCACGGCGAGGACGACGGCGCGCGGCGAACGGCGAGCACCACGACGAGGACGACGGCGCCGGCGAGCACCACGGCGAGGACGGCAGCGCGCGCGCGCGGCGAACGGCGAGGACGAGTCGCGCGGCGGCGCGCCGCGCGAGAGGAGACGCGGCGAGGGCCGAAGATCGACGGAGGGAGGAGGGCGGCGCGGGAGAGGACGACGGGGAGGCGGACGTCGGCGAGAGAGCTCGAGGAGGACGACGGAGGGAGGAGGCGGCGGCGTGGGAGGCGGCGGCTCGGGCGTCTGACGTCGATCTGAGGAAGGAGGGCACTGTGTCCTATATAGGCGGGGAGGCTTTAGTCCCGGGCCGTGGCACCGCCCGGGACTAAAACACCTTTAGTCCCGGGGCGTAATCCCACCCGGGACTAAAGGGGGTGACTTTTAGTCCCGGGTGGTATTACGGCCCGGGACTAACACCTTTAGTCCCGGGGCGTAAGCCCACCCGGGACTAAAGGGGGTGACTTTTAGTCCCGGGTGGTGTTACGGCCCGGGACTAAAGGTTCCTTCAGTCCCGGGTGGTGCTACGGCCCGGGACTAAAGGGTCTTCTCCCGCCTTTATTTTTGGGTTTTCTGTGTTTTGGGTTTTGAATTAGGTTTTGGGTATATTAATATGTTGTAATACTTGTTATTTGCATAGTAAATTCAATATTTGGCATAAAATTACTTAAAAATAACATTTGTGTTTCCTTTTACCTTATTGTATAGTAGAAAATTTTGTAACATAAATTCTTTTCTTTTCTTATAATAACAAATATAAATGTAAAGAAAAATTTATATTTTGTTAATGCAAAAATAAAATGTTAAATTTAAATATCTGAAACAACCGGTGCTCGATAGGAAAATATTTTTTGTATTATATGAACGTTAAATTTTGGGTTGTTTATCTTTTATTGTCCAAATAAGTTGGCACGGGTGAGGAACCAATAAGTTTGTGTTTTTTCGGAGATGGTTTGCTACTTTTTCCGGTTTAACTGAATTACCGCACACTTGCACCCAATAATTATAGGTTCAATTGGGCCTCCAACAAAATAATCCAGAATTGAGCCAAACTTTTACCAACTTTTATCTCATTCGACATAGAAAAATGTAATAATTAAAATAATGATCAGAAAAATCTAACACCACTTGTGGGGCATCAAGTTGGGCTCATATGCTTGCCAAAAATAAATCAAGTCATTTCGACAACGACATCAACGAACCATGACTATGCATAATCATTATTAGCTGTAATATATAATATTAGTTAAAACATCACTATATATATATCAAGCGGGTACACTGGTGATCTTTTTCTTGACGTATGTTCCTTGGTCATGATCATGTCGTAACCATGGAGTCTCCTCAGCATTTAGCAGGATGCTTGGGTCTTTGGTAACACTGAAGGGCGGTATTCGGTCATCCCTTTCATAATCTTCTGACATGTCTGACTTGTCCTCAATTCCCACGATGTTTCTTTTTCCTGAAAGAACTATGTGGCGTTTGGCTCTTTGGTTAATTTATCATCATTTTCCCTCTCTTGGGTTTTGTAGACATGTCTTTCACGTAGAACACTTGAGTCACATCAGCAGCAAGGACGAATGGTTCACCTTTGTATCCAATATTGTTGAGATCCACTGTTGTCATTCCATACTCCTTGTCAACTGTTACTCCGGCTCCGGTCGCCTTGACCCATTGGCATCGGAACAAAGGGACTTTAAAATCAGGTGCGTAGTCTAGTTCCCAAATCTCCTCTATGCGGCCATAATATGTTTGCCTCTTCCCAGATGGGTCTGTGGCATCTACGCGAACACCACTGTTTTGGTTCGTGCTCCTTTGATCTTGGCCATGGTGTAAAATGTGTTTCCATTGATCTCATACCCTTTGTACGTGAGGATGTGCCATGACGGTTGCCTAGCCAACAAATATAGTTGCTCATCAATATTGTTATTACCCAGACATTCCTTTCGCAACCAAGTGCTAAAAGTATTCATGTGCTCACGTGTTATCCAAACTTCATTCTTCTCTGGAAATTGGGATCGTAGGAACTCCTTGTGTACATCGATATATGGATCCACCACGGCTGAGTTTTGAAGAACTGTGTAGTGCGCTTTATTGAAATAATCATTCCCCGTACCGATATATGTTTTCTTCCCTAGTGTCCCCTTTCCACATAGCCTCCCCTCGTGCCGCGATTCAGGAACACCAATCGGGTCAAGGTCAGGAATGAAGTCAACACAGAACTCAATGACCTCCTCTGTCCCGTAGCCCTTGGCGATGCTTCCTTCTGGCCGAGCACGTTGGCGAACATATTTTTTCAGTACTCCCATGAACCTCTCAAAGGGGAACATGTTGTGTAGGAACACAGGACCGAGAATATGAATCTCCTTGACCAGGTGAACTAGGAGGTGTGTCATGATATTAAAGAAGGATGGAGGAAACACCAACTCAAAGCTCACAAGACATTGAACCACATCATTCTGTAGAGTAGCCAGTTCTAGTGGATTAATTGCCTTCTGAGAAATTGCATTGAGGAATGCACAGAGCTTCACAGTGGCAAGACGTACATGTGGAGGTAGAATTCCTCTTAAAGCAACCGGAAGCAATTGCGTCATAAGCACGTGGCAGTCATGCGACTTTAAGTTTAGGAATTTCTTCTCTTGCATATTTATTATTCCCTTTATATTGGAGGAGAATCCAGATGGGACCTTGATGCTGTTTAGGCATTCAAACATGATTTCCTTCTCTTCATTGCTAAGAGTGTAGCTAGCAGGTCTTAAGTAATGGCGTCCATCATCTGTCTTCTCTGGATGTAGGTTGTCTCGTTCTTTCATGCGCTGCAACTCTTGTCGTGCTTCAAGTGTATCCTTAGACTTCCCGTACACACCCATGAATCCTAGAAGGTTGACACAAAGATTCTTTGTCAGGTGCATCACGTCGATCGCGTGGCGGACCTCTAGTACATGCCAATAGGGTAGCTCCCAAAATATTGACTTCTTCTTCCACATGGGTGCGTGTCCCATAGCGTCTTTCGGAACAGGTTCACTGCCCGTCCCCTTTCCAAAGACTACTTTCACATCCTTAATCATCTCAAGTACATCTTCCCCAGTTCTGTTGCGAGGCTTGCTCCGGTGGTCTGTCTCACCTTTAAAATGCTTGCCTTTCTTTCTAACCTGGTGATTCATCGAAAGAAATCGACGATGCCCAAGATACACTACCTTTCTACATTTTTTCAAATATACACTATCCATGTCATCAAAACAATGTGTGCATGCATTATATCCCTTGTTTGACTGTCCTGAAAGATTATAGAGCAGGCCAATCATTGATTGTTACGAACAACAATGCTCGCAGGTCAAAGTGTTCCTGTTTGTAATCATCCCACACACGTACACCTGATTTACTCCATAAAAGTAGGAGTTCCTCAACTAATGGCCTCAGGTAGACATCGATATCGTTGCCAGGCTGCCTCGGGCCTTGGATGAGCACGGGCATCATAATGAACTTCCGCTTCAAGCATAACCACGGAGGAAGGTTGTACATACATAGAGTAACAGGCCACGTGCTATGACTACTGCTCTGTTCCCCAAAAGGATTCATCCCGTCCGTACTTAAACCAAACCTTAAGTTTCTAGCATCTTTTGCTAATTCTGGGAATTCTCTGTCTATTGCTCTCCACTGGGACCCATCTGCAGGGTGTCTCAACATGTTGTCTACCTTACGGTCTTCTTTGTGCCATCGCACCAACTTTGCATGGTCCTTGTTTCTGAACAGACGTTTCAGGCGTGGTATTATAGGAGCGTACCACATAACCTTGGCCGGGATTTTCTTCCGGGGACGTTCTTCACCCTCAACATCGCCAGGGTCATCTCGCCTGATCTTATATCGTGACGCGTTACATACAGGGCATTCGTCCAAATTCTCGTATTCCTTGCCACGGTACAGGATGCAGTCATTAGGACATGCAGTATCTTCTGGATTTCTAAACCCAAAGGACAGACCACTTGTTTTGCTTCGTACGTAGTGCGGGTAATTCGTTAGGCTTCGGAAGCATCTTTTGTTTTATAATCTTCAATAATTGTCCAAATGCCTTATCAGATACACCATTCTGTGCCTTCCATTGTAGCAACTCAAGTGTTGTGCCTAACTTTTTTTGTCCATCAGCAGCGACGGATAGTAATTTTTCCTGTGATCCTCTAGCATACATTCAAACTTAGCCTTCTCCTTATCACTTTCGAAATCTCTTTGTGCATCACGAATGACATCACCAAGAGCATCATCTTCAGCGACTGTGTCTCCCCCACTTGCCTCTTCTTCACCTTCCTCCATTGCAGTATCACAAAGTCACCGTATTGAGCAATAATGTCATCGTCGGGTCCAATTGTTCTTCTTCACCTTCTTCCATCATAACCCCAGTTTCTCCATGCTTCGTCCAACAACTATAGTTTGGCATGAAACCCGACTGAACAAGTGTGATTGAAGACTCCTTGAGCTAGAATATTCCTTCGAATTATTACAAAGGGCACATGGGCAGCACATAAAACCATCCCGCTTGTTTGCCTCGGCCACTCTTAAAAAATAATGCACGCATCAATGAACTCTTTGAGCGCCGATCGACATTGTACATCCATGACGTGTCATCGGTCTGCATTATATGACATATCACATAATTATATCGATCTCTCATTCTTATAAACAAATAAAATTATAAAATGTCTGACATAAATTTAGTAAGAATCACTGGTGGCATAAAAGTAGTAGCAGTTGAACTTGTCTAATTAATTAATTATTACATCAAGATAACAGTGCAGCCTAATCCACTTGGCCACAACCAAAGCAACTAACAACACATGCACATTTCTCCCACATCACAGTCCAACAAGATGTACTGTCTGCCACTCCAACCGGATAGGAAGGTAAGGTAGGGGTAGGTGCAGTAGGAATTGAGTTGATTCTTGAGTTAAAAGCATCTAGAGCTGCAGAAGCTTCCTCAAAAGACTTGTACTTTTTATGCACAGCTCCCTTAACTTTGAGGACATACTGACTGCACTCGGCCCAGCTGGTGTAAATACCTGGTTTGGTGCCCTCGAAAACAACATACCAACCAGGCATCCTTCTGCGTTTTGTAAACTAAAGTATTATATATTTCTAATTTCTGTAAACAACTAATTTAACTGATCTCTATTTCTCCAAAATAATAAAATATACTAATTAAACCGGTCACATTTTGTAAACTAAAGTATTATATATTTCTAATTTCTGTAAACAACTAATTTAACTGATCTCTATTTCTCCAAAATAATAAAATATACTAATTAAAACGGTCACATTTTGTAAACTAAATTATTATATATTTCTAATTTCTGTAAACAAATGATTTAAATGATCTCTATTCCTCAAAAAAACTAATTAAACTGTCACATTTTCTAAACTAAAGTATTATATATTTCTAATTTTTATGTAAACAAATGATTTAAATGATCTCTATTTCAAAAAAAACTAATTAAACCGGTCACATTTTCTAAACTAAAGTATTATATATTTTGTTTTCTAAACCGGTCACATTTCTCTAAAAGACTAAAATAAACTAATTAAACGGTCATATTTTGTTTTTAGATTAATAATTTGAACTATCAAGTCAATGAACTCAAAATAGCTACAAAAATGAATAACTTAAGCTAGTAACCTTTCAACGAGTCGATGGCGGTGTAGATGTGATGAAATAAATCAATCGCCGGAGATGTGTTAACAAACAAAAATCACCGGAGGAGAAGAGAGCAAACAAGCAAGCAAGAGCAAGCAGTGACTGAATGAAGAAAAATGAAGACAGGAGCTCGGGCACGGCTGGAGGTAGAAGAACATTTCAAATATAGGGAGGGACATTTAGCCCCGGTCCTTATTCCCAGCCGGGGCTAAATGTTGGCATTTAGCCCGGCTGGGTACACCAACCGGAACAAAACCTTTTAGTCCCGGTTGGTGTTACCAACCGGGGCTAAAGATGCCAACATTTAGCCCCGGCTGCATACACCAACCGGGGCAAAACCTTTAGTCCCGGTTGGTGTTACGGCCCGGGGCTAAAGATGCCAACATTTAGCCCCGGCTGCATACACCAACCGGGGCAAAACCTTTACTCCCGGTTGGTGTTACGGCCCGGGGCTAAAGGCCGGTCTTTAGCCCCGGTTGGTAACACCAACCGGGACTAAAGGCCCTCTGACAATTGAGCCGTTGGGCTGGGAGCTTTAGTCCCGGTTGGTGTTACCAACCGGGGCTAAAGGCCTTTCTAGTCCCGGGCGCAAATTTTTCCGTGGCTAATGCTGATTTTGCAAATCGTCCAAAGGCCTGTTCTCTAGTAGTGGTGCTATTCTTCGGAATAGTAATGTATGGATCAATTGCCTCTACGCCAAGGTATAAGTGAGTTGTGAGAGCATGATTGGACAAACCGCCATCTAGGGGAGTTCTTGAATGAAGCTAACAGTATACCTGTTGCACACAGTTAATGTGAAAGTATTATTGTGGGAGTAATACTTTCTGATGGGTGCATATACTGCTTCGTGTATACTGGGTGTGCACCTAAGCCAGTATTAAATTTAATTTTCAGCAATGCATGACATTCATATTGTGGGCAGGGCTGAAATGAACCTTCTGCAGGTACGCTAACTTGCGAACGGGTAGTACGCTAGTTAACGCTATGAGTGAACGTTGTATGCCACCGTCTAACCGTTAGATTGTTAGGCAGTGAGGACGTATGTTACGCTCATGCATCATGATCATATAATATTGCATTAATTTACTTCCTTCCTTATGTTATCCGTCCCGATCTTAATAAAAGTTGTTCTCAACTAATTAAAAACTGTGTGGATACACTTCTTTCAGATGGCCCGCACTAAGCGTACCGCCCGCAAGTCGACTGGAGGCAGGAGGCCCAATTACATGCTGGGTCCTTGGACCAAGGAGGGATCCGAGGATTTTCTGGAGGAGTTTGGCATGCCTACTCTTTTGTGGAGGGTGCTGCACTTAGTCGGATACCAGGAGGGCCAGGAGCCGCAATATGAGTGGCATCGAGTTCAGTTTTCAGAGGATCGCTACATGTACACAGTTGAGGTGGACGTGCCCAGCCGTGATCCGCAGGATCATGTGTGGTGCCGCAGGGTGTTTGCTCTTCAGGGCAGGACTCCTTGGGATGGAGCTAACCAGGTTGCTTACACTGTTCTTCGGGACATCATGGAGGATCATCCAGAGGTAGTTGCCCAGGCCACAGCCGGTGTCTTCCCTACAGCAGATCCGTACCAGTCCGTGTGGCGTCAGCCGGGTACCACTGTGTTGGGGACCAGTTCTTCAGAGCGTGAGCACTGCACAGGACCAGCTGGGAGTGCGATGGCTGCACTCATGGCTACCTACGGGTGTCTGTCATGTAGCTACGACGACCACCTGGACCACATCCTCAGTGAGGAGATAGCTGCACATCACCAGGGTCAGGAGGCGCATGCTACAGAGGTCGACCTTCTTACCACTCAGCTAGCTCACTTGACCGTTGAGAGAGACCAGGCTCGTCAGAGGGAGCAGGAGACGGCACAGCAGCTTAGTGACCAGCAGGGTATGACGACCTTCTTATCCACCATCATGGCCGAGACTGAGGAGTCGCTACGTCGTGTTTGTCTCGAGGGTATGCGCGTGACTGAGCAGAACAGGCTTCTCAGGCTACAGGTGGGAGATTTGGAGCTGCAACTTCATCATCTCCAGGACTACAATGATCGCCTACATGAGGAGATTCATCGCCGTGAGAATGAGAGGAACCCTATCTTTCCTCAAGAGGACCCGGATTCTCATGCTTCGTCCAGTGGTTCTTCGAACATCTCGAGTGATGATGATGACAACGACGATGATGACGATGGTGCCAATAGGGAGTAGACTAGTTAGTGTTAGCAAGTAGTGATCTTGTCTCATGTCCTAGTGCTTGATCTTTTTGGGGTTATCACGTGGATGTAAGGATGTGTGTTGGACCTATGTGCGTATGGCGCAAGACATTGAAAAGTCCCATATGTATGGGCACCTATGGATGTTATGTTGACTTTTGTATGTTATGTGATGAGCACTTTTTATCATGTGATGATGCGTTGTGGATCGAAATTTATTATGCCTCTATATTTGTTTGGTGAATTCATTTTCCGAATAATTTCTGTTGGCATGGTTTATTGTTCTCCGCAATTTTGGCAACGTCGTTTAATGATTATTGCTATCGCTACATGCAGATGACGATGACTCGCAGTGGAGCGGGTGGTAGTGGTGGTAATGATGGTAACAGGGAAAACCGCAATCCACCACCTCCTCCACCACCCACAGCCGAGCAACTCTTCGCTCAGTTCTTGGGAAGTCAACGCAACATCGAGGCGCTTCTGCGAGAGAATTTAGCGCATAACAATCAACGCCCTGAGCCGAATCAGTACAGCTCGTTCAAGGATTTTCTGGACACAAGGCCGCCGATTTTCAAGGAAGCCACAGAACCTCTAGAAGCAGAAGAATGGCTGCATACAATAGAGCAGAAGTTTCGACTGCTCAGGCTTATAGAAGAATTAAAGGCAGAGTATGCTGCACATCAGCTACAGGGGCCAGCTGGAATTTGGTGGGGACATCACCGTACCACTTATCCAGCTCGTACACCTGTCACTTGGAGAATGTTCGCGGAAGCTGTTCGCGGGCACTATATTCCGCCAGGCTTGACTCAGATGAAGATGGCTGAATTCATGAGCTTAACACAAGGAACTCGATCAGTGACCGAGTATCATCACTTGTTCAACTCTTTATCTCGCTATGCACCAGACTTTGTTGATACCGATGCTAAGAAGATAGCTAGCTTTAAGAGAGGACTGAATACTAGATGGGAAAATCAGTGGGTACTTCATCCCGCACAATTTTCAATGACTTCATCAGTGACTGCCTGATCCAGGAGAATCACAACAACAAGCATGCTGCAAGCAAGGCTAGGAAGAGGACCCTGGAACCTGGATCATCTCAGTTTAGAGGACCACCAGCCTAGCGTTCTCATACCGACCACCTGCACCTGGGGCTCGTTTCAGGCCGCCTCAGAAGAAAGGACAGCAGCAAGCTCAGCGTGGTCAACGACCATACAAGGTGGCAGCAAGTCAGGCTCGAGCAGGACAAGGCAGCTCAACTGGGACCAAGCCCATAGTTCGGGGACCGTGCTTCAATTGTAACCAAGAGGGGCACTTTGCAAGGTATTGCCCACACCCAAGAAGCAGCAGGCTAATTACCCCGCGCGTCTGCATAACATGACTGCTGAAGAAGCTCGTGCAGGAGAACCCATGACTGCCGGTATGTGTCTCGTGAACCATCATCCTGCAGTTGTTTTATTTGATACTGGATCATCGCATTCTTTCATGAGCAAGGCATTTGCACTAAAGCATAATCAAGAAATCTCTGAAATGGATTATGGGTTTCGCGTGAGCTCCGTAGGGAGTAGCGTGTTATCTAGACAGATGGTGTGTAATGTGACCATCGACATTGGAGGGCATAAGTTTGGAGCCAACTTAGTGGTTTTACCAGGGCTAAGTATGGATGTAGTCTTAGGAATGAGTTGGATGACTATGTGGAATGCGGTGTTAGACACTGCAAACAAGACTCTTACCTTATCTGATAGTCGGACAGGTAACAAGCTTCGCGTATCTCTTCCTCGAGGTGCCGATCTTGTTGACTTATCTTGTACTTTTGCTATAGAAGACCTCTCCAAAATTCCAGTTGTTAGGGATTTTCTGGACGTTTTTCTAGATGAGTTACCAGGGTTACCACCGAAGAGAGCAGTGGAGTTTGTGATAGAGTTGTTACCAGGAACTGCACCAATCTCTAGGAGACCGTATCGAATGCCGCCCAATGAGCTGGCAGAACTCAAGACCCAGATCAAGGAACTCTTGGACAAGGGATTCATTCAACCCAGTGTATCAGAATGGGGTTGCCCAGCTTTGTTTGTCAAAAAGAAGGATAAGTCCTTGCGCATGTGTGTGGATTATCGTCCACTCAATGCCGTGACTGTTAAGAATAAGTATCCGTTACCTAGGATAGACATCCTTTTTGATCAGTTATCAAGGGCCAAGGTGTTTTCTAAGATTGATCTAAGGTCAGGGTATCATCAGATTCGAATCAGACCACAGGATATTCCAAAGACCGCTTTCTCAACCAGATATGGGTTATACGAGTATCTTGTTATGTCCTTTGGATTAACCAATGCTCCAGCATATTTTATGAGTTTGATGAACTCCGTGTTCATGCCAGAATTAGACAAGTTTGTGGTAGTGTTCATTGACGATATTCTGGTTTACTCGAAATGCAGAAGATCATGCAGAACATTTGAGGGTGTCTCTTATCTAGACTCAGGGAACACAAGCTCTATGCTAAATTCAGCAAGTGCGAGTTTTGGATGAAGAAAGTACCATTTCTTGGTCATATTCTGTCAGAAGAAGGAATCTCAGTAGACCCTAGTAAAGTACAAGAAGTCATGCACTGGGAAGCTCCTACTTCAGTTGGTGAAATCCGGAGTTTTCTCGGTTTAGCGGGATATTATCGTCGATTATTTCCCGATTTCTCCAAAATTGCAAAGCCAATGACAAGTTTGTTGCAAAAGAATTAGAATTTGAATGGACGGAGAAGTGCGAAACTGCTTTCCGTACCTTGCGGAAGCTGTTGACCACTGCTCCTGTTTTAGCTCAACCAGATGTTGAGAAACCCTTTGATGTCTTTTGTGATGCGTCAAAGGTAGGCCTAGGTTGTGTTCTCATGCAAGAAGGCAGAGTGATTGCTTATGCTTCGCGGCAATTGCGAAAGCATGAAGTGAATTACCCGACCCATGATTTGGAATTAGCTGCCGTTGTACATGCTTTGAAGATTTGGAGACACTATCTGCTTGGGAATGTGTACACCGACCACAAGTCTTAAATATATTTTCACGCAAGCAGAATTGAATATGAGGCAAGAAGATGGCTGGAATTGATTAAGGATTATAATCTTCAAATTCACTATCATCCAGGCAAGGCGAATGTTGTGGCCGATGCTCTGAGCCGGAAATCACACTGTAATGCTTTGAAGCTTCTACCAGAGGATGAGTTCAGCTTAACACATGCTGCAGTGCTACATGATTTAAAGTTGCGCAATGTGTTAGTAGACCAAATTATAGAAGGCCAGAAAACCGATAAAGGGATCTATCATATTAAGGAAAGGCTCACGGATGAAAAAGAGGCCGATAAGCATTTTCGAGTTGACGAAAATGGAGTTCTATGGTTTAACCAGCGATTAGTGGTGCCTAAGGATAGAGAACTCAGGAATCGGATCATGGATGAAGCACATTTGTCCAAATTATCTATTCATCCTGGAAGTACAAAATGTACCAAGATTTGCGTCCGAGATTTTGGTGGACCAAAATGAAGAAAGAAATTGCTGCTTATGTGGCCAGATGCGATACGTGTTGTCGAGTAAAAGCTATTCATTTGAAACCAGTTGGAATGCTTCAGCCATTAGCTATACCTGAATGGAAGTGGGAAGAAGTGAGTATGGACTTTATCGTTGGTTTACCCACGACTCAGAAGGGTAATGATTCAATTTGGGTAATTGTGGATCGTCTCACAAAGACCGCACATTTCATTCCAGTCAAGACCAACTATAAGCCCCAGATTATGCAGAGATCTACATAAGTCAGATTGTGCGACTGCACGGTGTACCAAGGGTTATGTCTCTGATCGCGGACCGCAGTTTACTGCACCATTTTGGGAAAAGTTGCAGAAGGAGTTAGGCACGGATTTAGTCCGAAGCTCAGCCTATCATCCGCAAACATCAGGGCAGACAGAGAGAGTGAATCAAGTTTAGAAGATATGTTAAGAGCCTGTGTTTTATCATCAAAAGGTTCTTGGGAAATGGTTTACCGTTGGCAGAGTTTGCTTATAACAACAGTTATCAAGAAAGTATACAGATGGCTCCTTTTGAAGCTCTGTATGGTAGAAGATGCAGGACACCGATAAACTGGGTAGAACCAGGGGAACGTCGATACTATGGTATTGACTTTGTGAAAGAAGTAGAAGAACAAGTTAGAACGATTCAGCAACATATCGCGTCTGCACAATCTCGCCAGAAAAGCTATGCTGATAAACGAAGGAAACCGCTTGAGTTCAATGTTGGTGACTATGTCTATTTGAAGGTTTCACCAATGAAGGGTGTAAAACGTTTTGGAGTCAAAAGGAAGTTAGCACCAAGGTTCATGGGACCTTATAGAATTGTGCAAAAGAAGGGAGAAGCGGCTTATCAACTGCAATTGCCAGAGCATTTGAAGGCTATTTTTCCAGTATTCCATGTCTATCAACTGAAGAAATGTCTTCGAGTACCGAAGAAGAGGTACAACCAGCTCGTATCAATTGCAATCTGATCTCACTTACTCAATTACACCATGTCGAGTGCTCGATGAAAGAAAGACGACCCGCGGAAGAATCGTGAAGCAATATAGGTATCTTGGAGTGAGCAAGATGACCGGGATGCTACTTGGGAGACGGATGACTATCTAAAGGAAGTATACCCACACTTTTATAAGAAATGGTTCGTAACCCAAATCTCGGGACGAGATTTCTTTTAAGGAGGGGAGGGCTGTAACACACCCGGTGTAAGCAATCTCTAAATGCATAATCTGGCATGGCATGAGCATGGCATCTCATCATTTCATTGCATATGTTTGTTGAAGTGCTTAAGTCCTTGTTTGGTCTCTAAGTGTAACCTTGTTTGCTTTCTGTTTCTGACCAAGTGCCTTATAACAAAGTTGTAGATCTTGATGAAGGGAACAACTTTGCTTTACAGCACTTCCTCAGAAAAAGCTGTTAAATTATGATTTGTTGCATTAGAAAAATGGTTTAGCACTAAAAATTCTTTTAAGCAACAGAATTTGGACTTGAGCCTTAAATAGATGATTTGTTCCTTACAAATTCTAAGCACTTTGCTTTTAGGACCTTTTCCTAATTCGGCTTAGTTTAGGAGTTATAGAGCGTCAAAGTTTTTAACCAAACTTCATTATTTTAACCCCAGTGGACCCCGCCTGTCAGTCTCTCCTTCTCTCCTTCGCGGACGCCGCTCCCTCCGCGCCGGCAAATCCGCCCGCAGCTCGAGACCGCTTCGCCGGCCGGCCAAACCACCGACTTCGCCGCCCGTGGTTTGCGCCAACTCGCCACGTCGCTCCATGCACCGCGTCCCTCGCCCCCCGCGTGTCGCGTGACGCCTGACGCCGCGCGTCCGGTCGGGAGTTCCCCCCGACGGGAACCGGCCAGGTGCAATGCCCTAGCACTTCGTTCCTTTTGCCTTCGCTCCGCCCCGTGCTTCAACCAGAGGAGCATTCCATTGCTCGCTCTCTCCCTCGCTCCACTCCACTTCATCTTCACCAGAGCTCCGCGCCGCCGCCGCCCGCCGACCTCGGCGAGCGCATTACTCTCGCTCCACCGCTCAGCCACGCCGTTCGATTCCTCCCGCATTCCTCCGGCTTGACCTCCTCCTTCTCGGTAAGGGTTGGTTTCCCCTCTCTCCCTCTCTAGCCGCCGAACAGCGGATGCCATCCGCAAGCTTCCGCCATGGCCGCCACGAGTGACCTTCATGTGGACCGGTCAGATCTCCGGCCAAGCTATCCCAACCGAGCCATGTTCTAGTCTTCTCTACCTCCGTAGTAGCTTAGAGTTAGTTGGAGACCTCTCTTTCGCCGTTTTCAGCCGGAACCGAGCCGTGTCGCCGCCGTGTCCGCCATGGACCGCCGCCGTGCATCGCTCCGGGCAATGCCGGGGATGCCGAAGCCCGAGAGTTGCTCCAATAGGTCGCTTAGGTCTTGCTTGGGCTAGTGCTAATCTCGCCGAGTCGCAAGCCGCCGGAAGAGTTCCGCCGCCGAGTCCAGAGCCGCCGCTCCGCCATGGCCGCCGTCGAGCTTGCTCCGGTATCCCTCTGGCTCAGCAAGTCGGTCGGTCGTGTTTCGCCTCGCAAACCCGCACCCAGGGATGGTCTCAGTGTCACCGGAAGCGTCGCCGTCGACGAGCTAGGGCCGGTCAACGACCACGGCGCAAAACTCCGCCGTTGACTGCCGAGCCTGGCCTCGCGCGGTAACGTGCCGAGCTTGGCCTCGGAAGCTTGGTCGCCCTGACCAGCGGGCCCCGACTGGCAGTAAGAAAGAGAGAAAGGGAAGAGCTTGGGTGCCGTAGGCCTCGGAAAACCGGATGCGCCGAGCCTTCGCCTCGAGCCTCGACCGAGTCGGTTGAGTTAGTCTCGGTTGAGTCAGTAAGTCTCGGTTGAGTCAGTAGCCTCGGCTGAATAGGTTAGCCTCGGCTGTCAGTGTGCCTCGGCCGAATCGGTAAAAGGTGTCTGAGCCTCGGCCGAATCGGTCGAGTGCGTCTAACCTCGGCTGAGTTGAGCCGGGTGTGCCGAAGCCTTCGCCTCGAGCCTCGGCCGAGTCGCGCCGGGTGTGCCGAGCGTCTGTCTTGTGCCTCGGCCGAATCAAGAAGAGTCCGTACGTTAGGATTGAGTTTTCTTTTAAAATGTGTTTTGCAGAATTCATGTAAGGCTTCAAAAATTCATACAAGGCTCATTTTAAGTCCAAATCCTGTGAAACAAATTTTGTTAGGTCAAGCATGTTTAGATCTATCAGTGAAAACTGTTGAATGCATTCTTGGTGATATTTTTATGGGTAGATTTATTTACATTAGAAAAGTGCTGATAACTTGGAAAATGCATAACTAATTATATAAGTCAGAAAAATGTGATTCCAGTTTTGTTAGGTTTGTATGAAGGTGTAGTTTCAGAGAAAAATATAATATGAGGTTGTTCTGTGAATTAATTTGACAGTAGCTTTTAAAATGGTTAAATGTCGTTTCCTGTTTATTTTGTAGTAATTAAAATATGAGGAATATGAACCTGAGAATTTAAGCACATTGCTCTTGTACTAGGAAGCTCAGTAGAAAAATAAGAAATCTGTTGTTTGACACTTTTTGCTAGGGTGTGTAGTTCAAAGCACCTTTCCATGATAGAATTTGTCTTTTTCATAGAGAATGGAGTTTAAGTCCAAATGAGATGAAATTTGGACAGGGAGCTAGATTAGGTGTTGTTAACTCCCAGTAATTTCTGTAGATTTTTCTGAAGCTGTCTAGGTTAGGTTGCTGTTTAAAGCATGTGTAAATAGATTTATTTCAGCAAGTAATTAGAGGGTAATAAACTCACTAAGTAGACTTTGATGTGGTGACAACATCGCTTAACAAGTTGACTATGTTAGGTTAAATAGTGGGATGATGTTGACTACCTTGTTGAAGAGAATGCAGTAGATGACATGTGCCTATCTCCTGATTGCTGTCGATCATGTGCATCACATATGCATTCTATGTGCATTCATCCTATTCATGCGCATTATGCATCATACAGGATCAGCGGAGGAGATCCAGACCCAGTCGATACTGGAAGAGCCCAGTCCGGAGGAGAACCTGACAGAAGAAGCCGGAGGGACCGACGCCGACGAGCTGCCCGAGTGCCGCGATCACCGTCCGTCGGACTTTGAGAAAGGCAAGCCCCGGAGCATTCTAACTCCTACGGTTTGCAAATGTTTTCTAATTAACCTGATGATGGATGTTGCATTAGGTTATAGGAATTGATTGCTACCGTTGATGCATTATTACTTATCCTTGTCCACCTGCAATATATCTTGATATCCCTGTTTAGGTCTAGGCTCGTTATATGCTTAGCCCTGCTTAGATCGGTAAAAGTCGGGTGATTCCCTGTCTCCCGCAATAGGTGGATACTGATCATGTTTAGCCTGTGCTATCATGAGATAACCATGTGATAATTAATCTGAGACGGAGGCGGGATGTAAGAGCAGCAGGACATGGGTTCTGTGTGCTAGTAGGCTCCCGTCTGTGTCGCATAGGACCCGTTCGGGAATGTCCCTTCAGTCAAATTGAACGCGTCGATCACTTAACGGAGTTGGTCTGAGTACCTCCCGTGAAGCCGAGTAAGGTTATTCGAGCCGGTGATGGAGATGTTGACGCCTAACACCCAGGGCCTCAGCTGTACCGTGGGCAACTATTCTGATCACCTGGCATGGTCCGAGGGCAGGCAGGGCCTGATCGACCTGGCATGACCGTGGGCAGTTATAGATTGAGCGACCTGGCACTGAGATAACCCCCGGTGTAGAAGGGCCCATGGCCGTCCCGCGCTTTGTGTTCTCGAATCTCCTGACTGGCAGCTTACGACTGCCGTAGCCGGACGTGCCGGGCGAGTGTGAGACATTTTATCCCCAGCTGGGTAGGAATCGATTATAATCGCCATCGCTCCTGGACAGTGAGCAGTTGACTTTAGATCATCTCCCGTAAACTTATGGAACTAAAATGGTTATGGAATCTGAAAGGCTATTGATGAAATAGTCACTCTTGATTGATTAATTAGCAAGTGCTTGTTTAGTACAGGTGCAAATCTAGTAAGGTAGAGTTAATGACTAAAAGCAATTGCCAACATCTGAAACTGAGTTTTATTACTAAAGCTTTCATGCAAAGGAGTATGTACAGCCAACCCCACTTATATAGCCTACATGATCCTTGGTGTCTCATTATTTCTGGTTTTGTCGGGTAAGTCTAGCTGAGTACCTTCTCGTACTCAGGGTTTTATTTCCCTTGTTGTTGCAGATGGCCAGTGCTTTTATGGTTACTGCGAGAACTGCTTGTACCCGGTAACGGGTGATGACTAGACCAAGGGCATGGTCAACACTTATCTCATCTGTTGCTTTTGTGGACCCGGTCAACTGATGGCACCGTATTTATGAACAATCCAAACTTATGTTTTAAAGACTATGTTGCTTCCGCTACTACTATCAAACTATGTTTGTAATATTATTTCGTACTCCGATGTAATTTGAACTATGTGCAACTGTGTTGTAACCCGTGAGCATGTTCGTGGAACAAGTACGATCTTGGCTGGATGTCGTTGAATGATTTGAAATCCTTCGAGATTTCCGGACTACCGGGTTTGTACGAGCTTAAGTACTCGATGATTTCTGCGAGAGCGGAGGTTTTCAGTGCTTAATCTGGTGCAAATTGGTCGGTTCTGTTACAGATACAGTGATCAGAGGCCTTGTGAAGGTCAAGTAGAGACTGGTCGTGCCGATGGACCGAGAGTGGCGAAGGGCGGACTGAGGCTTGGACTTGAGGAACTGTGGCCCTAGGTCAGCTGTAATGGCTGGGAGCCTGGGACAGCGACAAGCAAAGACTTGCGGTCATGTGTTGCGTGAGTCGTGGACTTGGGGACACGTTTCGGTGGACGGGGTGCATGGTGGTGCATCCCATCTACAACTTCGGTTTGGTGTATAGACAGAGAAAACCATCGGGTGGACGATTTCCAGGTTGGGCCTCAAACCTTGGTGCTGAGGTTTCCGACTTTGGCCACAAAACTCGGGCTGAGCACATTTCCTCCAGGTTTGGGCCTCAAAACCTGGGCACTGCGGGTTTGCTGAGTTTAGGCCTCGAAACTCAGATGCTGGTGGGCTGGTTTCTCGGTTTGGGCCTCAAAACCGGGGGTTGGCTGGAAAGGCTGGTTTCCCGGTTTGGGCCACAAAATCGGGGGTGCAGAGCGAGGGCGGCACGTGGTGGCAATTGGAAGGTTGCGTCGAGGCAATGCTACGAGTTGTGCGGGCATGGCCGTCGGATCCACCTACCACCGAGTTGGTACAGAATAACCCTAGGGTTTAGCTGGTTCGCTCTGTAATTAGTTGAGGGGTAGAGTAGGAATTAGAAATTAGGATAAGTAGAGGGAGACACCCTCCTCCCTTCCCATCTCAGTCATTTGCTCTTTGCTTCTAGGGTTTCCTGCTCTCCCCATCCCCTGCTGTAGCTAGCTGAGATCCGCAGAGAAACATACCTCTGTGTACTGGAGATTTTGAGGAAGAGAGGCTGTAACCTCACTATTGTAGCGTGTGGTAGCCACACGGTTGCAGATCGATGTGTTGATTCGCGTTTTGGTTCGTGTTCTTCACGTTCTTCATTTCTCCGTATTTTTCCCGTCGCTTGATCTCTACCTAGACTGCGTCTTTGCGAAATCCATTTGAATCCACTTGTTCGTATTTGAAAGGAGATCATTTCCACCGAAGGAATTTATCTAACTCCTTACGAACAAGTAGATCGGGTTGATTTCGTTTTCGTGGCGCTTTTCGGTTCATCCTCCTCCCCTTTTGATTTCCCGGTGTTTGAGTTGATTTCAGCGGATGATATCTTGGGGATAGTCTCCTAACTACTCCGTGATCATCCTCTCCAAGTTTGGGAACGTGGGATTTTGGTTTGAATCGATTTGGAAGAGATTTGGGTAAAGGGCGACCGAAATCGCCCTCACTGGGTGTTGGCGGACAGTCTGCCACCCTAGGCGCGGACAGTCCGCGCGTCGGGGACGAGCCAGACCAGTGGCTGTGTTCTTCGGCTGACTTGGCTTTGACTGACCGGCGGACAGTCTGCAGTTTAAAGCCGCGAGCAGTCCGGGAACTGTCCAGGGAACTTCAGCAGCACTGCTGTTTTGCGTTTTCTGCCATCGGATAGTCCGCCAGTGAACCGCGGATAGTCCGGCCTTGGGCGGACAGTCCGGGACTCCAGGTCCGGACAGTTCGGGATTTGGCTGAAGCCTCCGGTTTTGTGCGTTTGCTCTCCCGGCTTCCTCGCTTGGTTTCCGGACTTCTCGTTTAGCCTTGTAGTTGACCAAGGAACCTCTCTAGGTATCTTTGCTACTTGTTAGCATCGGTATTTAGAGATTTCTCGACGTAGCCATCAATCTACGTTCAGGACTCGGTCAAACTTGTGCCGGAACTTTTGGTGTTTGGATTGCTATCGCTTTGTGGTGCCTCGCTGTGATCCTATGGATCATCCACCCTCTTCCAAGGGTCGTGGGCATCACGATTTCGGTCGTAGTTTTCGGGGGTTGATTTTGTGACATTTGGCCAAAGTTTCGAGAGAAATTTTTGAGCTCCCATTCACCCCCCTAGGGTCGCCTTGCTAGTGCATTCTCGGTCCTTCAATTCGTATCGGAGCGGGTTAAGGATCTTCCACCTTAACCGGTTCCAGATCCACAGAAGGCGACATGGATCGCGGCGTGGACAAACCGCCGTTCTTCGATGGGACGAACTATGCGTATTGGAAGATACGCATGTCGGCCTTTCTGCAGAGTATGGGTGCTTCCATTTGGGATATTTGCAACTCTGCTGATTACGTGGTCTTGGCTGCTCGTGTGACTCAGTGTCAGATCGATGATCACGATGCCAATAGCCGAGCCCGTAATGCTCTTTTCTCATGCTTGAGCATGACGGAGTTTGATCGCGTTTCTCACCTCGCTACGGCTCGGGAGATTTGGGCATCCCTCATGCGTTTCCATGAGGGAACCTCTCAAGTCAAAATCCGTCTCTACGAGTCGCACAAGCGAGAGTACGAGAACTTTCGACATATGCCTAGCGAGAGCATAGAGAGTTTATTCGCTCGCTTTTAGGTTATTGTCAACAGGATGAGGGCTAACAAGGAGCTGTTGCCTTTCGACGATCATGAGAGAGCTTTGAAGCTTTTGCATACTCTTGATCGGTCGGTGTGGGATTCCAAGGTTCAGGCGATCATCGAATCGCCTAACTATGAGACCCTCACGTGCGACGAGTTCTTCAGTAAGCTCAAGTCCAGTGAGATCGATGCCATGGCGAGGGCTTCTTATGAAAATCCTTCTGGCTCGTCGATGGCTTTGCTTTCTGGCTCTTCTGCTAACCCCTTTGGAGGTTTTGCGCTTTCCTCTCTTCTTTCTGTCACAGAGGAGCAGTTGGAGTTCTTTGGGGATGATGAGTTGGCTTTGCTCGCCAACCGGTTCTCGCGGTTCTACAACAGCCGCATGAACCGTCGCCGCGGAGGAGGATGCTCAAGATGCTATGAGTGCGGTGACCCCAACCACTTCATCGCCAATTACCCGATGAAGAACAAGCAGACTTTTGGCAAGGCGGACCATTGGCACAAGTACGACTCTGGTAAGCGCAAGGAGAAGTACGTCCCCGCGAAGCACAAGCGGAAGGGCGGCTTCGACAAGGAGTACATTAAGACCAAGTACTTGGAGAAGGCCCAGGCTGAGCAGCGCGCGTTCTTCGCCACGCTCAGCGACGTCGACGACTCGGATGACGACTCGCTCCGCGCCTCCAGCGATGACGAGTCCGAGAAGAAGAAGAGGATCGAGGACAAGCTGAACGGCCTCTGCTTCTTCGCCGACGACGACGGCTTCTGCACCATGGCCCTCGATGGCGAGCTAGAGACTCCTCGGAACGACGACGACGACAACGACACCTCCCAGGTATCTCTGACCCATGACGAGCTTTCCACTGAGGTCGAGAAACTTACTATCGCGCTTCTTAGTCAAGATAAGCTGCTTAGGCGTGCCGCTAGAGAACGCAAGGAGTTTAGGCAGAAGTGGGAGGATACGGTGAAGGAACTTGATTCTATCAAGTCCACCGTGGTCGTGACTGATGAGGAGGAGTGTGAGATGTGCACCAGACACATGACTGACCTTCTCACTTTGAGCAGCAAGTATGCTATGTTGGTAGGAGAGGTGGATGAGCTCCGTGCTAGAACCTTGTTGTTGGGTGCGTGCAAGACCTGTACAGGCTTGCAAACTGAGTTGGCAGAGAAGAATGCCAAGATTGTGTCTCTTGAAGAGGCCAACTCAGGTAGCACATGTGTGGCTAGGTGTGTTCTTTGTGAGGGTTTGGAGATGAAGATAGCCAATGTGAAGCATGACAAGATGCAAACCGAGGAGGAAAACACATACCTTCGGACCATCTTGTCATGAGTGTCTAGTGGTGAGCCACAACTCGGGATGATGATCTCCCAATTTAAGCGAGCTGCTGGAGGTCCTGGTGTAGGTTTTGCTCTGGGTGTTGATGTTTCTGCTTTTGGGAAGATTGGAGAGTCGAGTGGTCTGAACCCAAGTGAGAAGCCCAACTCCACCACTACTCCCAAACTTACCAAGCTTCCACCCAAAGAGCCTCTCAAGCCTAACACCAAGGATGGGGTCTTTGTTGAACCTCCGAGGGCTCCACCAAAGAAACAAGCTTGGGCTCCAAAACCAAACCACCTCAAGAACAAGGTTGACACCATGCCACCCATCCAAGAGGAGCTTATGCCACAGAAGGGCAAAGTGATCCACACCCACTACTGTGAGTACCAACAACCCCCTATGAGAGCGGTGAGGTACCATTGTGAGCATTGTGGGAGAGATGAACACTTGAGTGAGTTCTGCTTTCGGCGCAAGAGAGAGGCACGCCGTGCTAGGGAGATGAACAACCCGGACATGTACCATCCTTTCCATGATGTACATATGCTGAATGTTCAGAGGAGAGCTCCGAGGAGAGCTGCTAGGACTAGAGGTGCAGTGCCTTAAGTTCCTAGGCCTAGGCCTCGTAGAGAGCGTGCCCGACGGGAGCCTGCTTTTGTGGGCTATGGACCCCGTGGCGGTGGCTTTGTAGTTGAGCGTTTTCCCCCACCGCGTTTTGAGTATCGCGATGGATGCTCCTTCCTTAGCGGACCACGATCTTCTAAACGTGGTGATCGCTTCCTCCGTAGGTGTGCTAGGAATGGTTTTTCTGCTGACCATTCTTTTGAGCAGCCGGCCCAACACTGGTATTCCCCTTACTTCATTGACCCCAGTATTGGCCTGTATGCTCACCCTATGTCTTTTTATTGATGTAGGTAAAACGATTGGAAAACGTTTGGTTGGTGGATTCCGGGTGTTCGAGGCACATGACCGGAAACGCCAAGTGGTTCTCCAGTCTTAGTCCGGTCGCCGGAAAGGAGTATATCACCTTCGGCGACAACAGCAAAGGTAAGGTGTTGTCTCGTGGGTTTGTGCGAGTTAATGAGCACTTTGTGTTGCGCGATGTTGCTTTTGTTTCTAACTTGCATTTTAACCTTCTTTCTGTTTCGCAACTTTTCGATGATGACTATGAGATTCGTTTAAAACCGAATCTCAGTCGCATTTTGGATCCTCAGGGCAATCTTGTATGTGTGATTTCGCCCTTTGAAAAAGTCTTTCGTGCGGATTTCTCGGAGTCGTTTGGAATTTCCCATTGTCTTTTGGTTGGACCTTCCTCCTCTGATCTTTGGAAGTGGCATAGGAGACTCGGTCACCTAAGATTCGACTTGCTTGCAAGACTTAGCTCACTTGGCTTAATCCGAGGATTGCCCAAGTTGTCCATGGAGAAGGATCTTGTTTGCCATTCTTGTAGACATGGGAAGATGGTAGCCGCTCCCCACCATCCAGTGACTCAGGTCATGACTAAGGGCCCTGGAGAGCTTTTACACATGGACCTTGTTGGTCCGGCTCGTGTGAGCTCGGTTGGGGGGAAGTGGTACGTGCTTGTTGTTGTCGACGATTTTTCGAGATATTCGTGGGTTTTCTTTTTAGCTGAGAAACCGAGACTTTCTCCTTTGCTTGCAATCTGATTTTGCGTCTTCAGAATGAGTTCCCTTTGAACTCAATGCGAGCAATTCAGAGTGATAATGGTTCCGAATTCAAGAATTCGGATTTTGAGAAGTTTTATAACTCTTTGGGTTTGGAGCATCAGTTTTCTTTCCCCTACACACCGCCACAGAATGGTGTTATGGAGAGGAAGAATCAGACCCTTGTGGAGATGGCCAGGACGATGCTCGATGAGCATAGGACTCCTAGGCGGTATTGGGCCGAAGCTATGAACACTGCATGCTATATTTCCAATCGCATTTTTCTAAGAGCTTTCTTGAAGAAGACTTCTTATGAGTTGCGTTTTGATAGACAGCCCGAGATGAGTTATTTTAGAGTTTTTGGTTGCCACTGTTTTATACTTAAGAAAGGCAACCTGGACAAATTTGAGTCTCGCTCTTCTGTTGGTGTGTTTTGGGGTTATGGCACTCATACTCGTGCTTATCGTGTACTTAACCTTGACACTAATCGAGTCATGGAGTCATCCGATGTCACCTTCGACGAGACCATGGTTTGTCCCTCTTCTCGTTTTGAGCGTGCAGGTGATCATGAGGTTGGCGAGCCTCTTTTCGATGATGAAGAAGAAGGTGCTGAAGGCATGGATGACCCAGCACCTCCTCCTCCACCTGCTGTGCCGCAAGGAGCGGCTTCGACGACAACTCATGGCCCCGACACGTCTTCTTCCTGGGGGCCGTGGGATCCGCCACCTCGAGCGGTACCCTTTGTACCCGAGGAGACACCAGCTGCTGTCGAGGGGGAGGCCACTTCGGCAAGGGAGGCGCCACGGCACATTCAGCGCCAGCACCCGCTGTAAAACCCTCGGTGTTAAGCATTCCTTAAACTGCATAATTTGTCATGGCATAAGCATAGCATCTCATCATTTCATATGCATATGTTTGAATAAGTGCTTAAGTCCTTGCATAGTCTCTAGTGTAACCTTGTTTTGCTTTCTGTTTTCTGGCTTAGTGCCTTAAAACAAAGTTGTAGATCTTGATGAAAGGAGCAACTTTGTTTAAAAGCACTTTCTCAGAAAAAGTGGTTAAAATGTGATTTCTTGCATTAGAAAAATGGATTAGAAGTAAATTTCTTTTTCTAAGCAGAATTTGGACTTGAGCCTTAAAGATGATTTGTTCCCTACAAAATTCTAAGCAACTTTGCTTTTAGGAACTTTTCCAAATCCGGTTAAGTTTGGATGTTTTGGAGCATCAAAGTTTTTAACCAAACTTCATTAGTTTAAACCCTAGTGGGCCCGGCCTGTCAGCCTCTCCTTCTTCTCCCCCCACGCGCACGCCGCTCCCTCCGCGCTGGCAGAAAACCGCCCCGCCGCCGTGAGAACCGCCTCGCCGGCCGGACCAAACCCCGTCATCGCCGCCCCGTGGTTTGCGCCAAACTCGCCACGTCGCCCTGGCGCCCGTGCTCGCTCGCCGCGTGGCGCACGATGCCTGACGCCGCCATGCCCGGTCGGGAGCTCCTCCGCGACGGGAACTGGCCAGGTGCAATGCACCCTCCCTTTGTTCTTTTGCCTTCGCTCCGCCTGGTGCTCGCAAGCCAGAAGAGCATTTCATCGCTCACTCTCTCCCTCGCTCCACTCCACCCCATCTTCACCAGAGCAAAGCACCGCCGCCGCCCGCCGAACTCCGGCGAGCGATTACTCGCTACTCACCGCACCGCCGCCCGATTCCTCCCGCTATCCTCTCCGCCTTGACCTCCTCTTCCACCATGCCAGGTTGGTTCCTCCTCTTTTCCTCTCTAGCCGCAGAAACGTCGAGTGCTATCCTCGGGTTCTCGCCATGGCCGCCACCGTGACTTTCACGTGAACCGGCCATCTCCGCCAAGCCATCCCAAACCAAGCCCTGTTCTAGTCTTCTCTATCGCTGAAGTTTCTAGGTTTCGATGGAGACCTCTCTTTCGCCATGTTTCAGCCGGAACCGAGCCTTGTCACGGCCATGTCCGCCATGGACCCGCCGCCGTGCATCGCTCCGGGCAATGCCGAGGATGATGAGGCTCGAAAGTCGCCCCAATAGGTCACTTAGGACTTGCTTGGGGGCTAGTATTAGTCTCGCCGAGCCTCAAGCTCGCTGGGAAGAGCTTCGCCGTCGCGTCGCAGAGCCGCCGCTCCGACATGGCTGCCGTCGAGCTTGCTCCGGTATCCCTCTGGCTCAGCAAGTCAGTTAGTCGTGTTCGCCTCGCAAACCCGCGTCTAGTGGTGGTCTCGGCGTCACCGGAAGCTTCGCCGCCGATGAGCTAGGGCTAGTCAACGACAACGGCGCCAATGTCCACCGTTGACTGCCGAGCCTAGCCTCGCCTAGTAACTTGGTCGCCTGACCAGTGGGCCTCGCCGACAGAGACAAAGAGAGAGTGTGAGAGAGAAAAAGGGAAATCTGGGTACAGTAGGCCTCGGAAAGCCGGGTGTGCCCAGCGTTTGCCTCAATCCTCGGCTGAGTCAAGTTGGGTGTCCGTAGCGTTTTAGGATTGAGTTTTCTTTTAATTTGTTTTTGCAGAATTATGTAAAGGCTTCAAAAATTCCTACAAGGCTCATTTTAAATCCAAATCCTGCGAAACAAATTTTGTTATGTCAAACATGTTTGGATCTATCTGTGAAAAATGTTGAATGCATTTTTGGTGATACTTTTATGTGTAGATTAATTTAAATTGGGAAGTTGCTGTTAATTTGGAAAATGCATAACTAATTATGTATAAGTCAGAAAAATGTGATTTCAGTTTTGTTAGCTTTGTATGGATATATAGTTTCTGGGAAAAATATAATATAAGGTTGTTCTGTGAATTATTTTAGCAGTAGCTTTTAAAATGGTCAAATACTGTTTTCTTATGAATTTTGTAGTAATTAAAATATGAGGGATATGAACTTGACAATTTTTGCTGTCTGCTCTTGTGCTAAGAAGTTCAGGAGAAAATTATGAAATTTGTTGTTTGACACTTTTTAATATGATGTGTAGTTCAAAGCACCTTTTCATGGTAGAATTTGTCTTTTTCGTAGGGGATAGAGTTTAAGTCCAAATGGGTTGAAAATTTGACAGAGAGCTAGTTTGAGAGTTGTTAACTTCTAGTAATTTCTGTAGATTTTGCTGAAGCTGTCTAGGTTGGGTTGCTATTTAAGCATGTTTAAATAGATTTATTTCAGTAAGTATTTAGAGGGTAATAAACTCATTAAGTAAACTTTGATGTGGTGACAACATAGCTTAATGAGTTGATTATGATAAGTTAAATAGTTGGGATAATGTTGACTACCTTGTTGAAGAGAATGCAGTAGATGACATGTGCTTATCTCCTGATTGCTGTTAATCATGTGCATCACATATGCATTCTATGTGCATTCATCCTATTCATGCACATTATGCATCATACAAGATCAGCGGAGGAGATCCAGACCCAGTCGACACCGGAAGAATCCAGTCCGGAGGAGAACCTGACAGAGGAAGCCGGAGGGATAGACGCCGACGAGCTACCAGAGTGCCGCGACCACCGCCCGTCGGACTTTGACAAAGGCAACCCCCGGAGCATTCTAACTCCTACGGTTTGCAAATGCTTTACAATTAACCTGATGATGGATGTTGCATTAGGTTATAGGAATTGATTGCTACCGTTGATGCATTATTACTTATCCTTGACCACCTGCAATATATCTTGATATCCCTGTTAGGTCTAGGCTCGATTTATATGCTTAGCCCTGCTTAGACCGTTAAAAGTCGGGTGATGTCCTGTCTCCCGCATATAGGTGGATACTGATCATGATTAGCCTGTGCTATTATGGAGATAACCATATGATAATTAATTGGAGACAGAGGCGGGATGTAAGAGCAGCAGGATATGGGTTCTGTATGCTAGTAGTCTCCCGTCTGTGTCGCATAGGACCCGTTCAGGAATGTCCCTTCAGTCAAATTGAACGCGTCAATCACTTAACGGAGTAGGTCTGAGTACCTCCCGCGAAGCCGAGTAAGGTTATTCGAGCCGGTGATGGAGATGTTGACGCCTAACACCCAGGGCCTCAGCTGTACCGTGGGCAACAATTCTGAGCAACCTGGCATGGTCCGAGGGCAGGCGGGGCCTGATCGACCTGGCATGACTGTGGGCAGTTATAGTTTGAGCGACCTGGCACTGAGATAACCACCGGTGTAGAAGGGCCCATGGCCGTCCCGCGAATTGTGTTCTCGAATCTCCTGAGTGGCAGCCGACGGCTACCTGGCAAGGTGTGATCGGGCGAGTGTGCGACATTTTATCCCCAGCTAGGTAGGAATCGATTATAATCGCCATCGCTCCTGGACATTGAGTAATTGACTGTAGATCATCGTCCGTAGAACTTATGGAACTAAAGATGGTTATGATGTTGAATATGAAAGGCTATTGATGAAATAGTCACTCTTGCTTGATTAATTAGCCAAGTGATTGCTCTAGATCAGGTGCAAATCTAGTTAATCAGGTTGATTATATAAAATTGACTGCTAATACTCTAGTGATGATTATTTAATAATGAAAATGCTTTCATGCAAAGGAGTGATTGTATGACCAACTCCAGATACAGCCTTGCATGATCCTTGGTGTCTCATTATTTCTAGTTTGTCGGGTAGTCTAGCTGAGTACCTTCTTGTACTCAGGGTTTTATTCCCTTGTTGTTGCAGATGGCCAATGCTTTTATGGCTACTGTGAGAATTGCTTGTACCCTGTGACGGGAAATGACTAGACCAAGGGCATGGTCGCCACTTATCTCATCTGTTGCTTTTGTGGACCTGATCAACTGATGGCACCGTATTATGAACAAACCAAAACTTATGTTTAAAGACTATGTTGCTTCCGCTACTTCTATTAAACTATGGTTTGTAATATTATTTCGTACTCCGATGTAATTTGAACTATGTGCAACTGTGTTGTAATCTGTGAGCATGTTCACTGAACTAGTACGATCTTAGCTGGATGTTGTTGAATGATTTGAAATCCTTCGAGATTTCCGGACTACCGGGTTTGTACGAGCTTAAGTACTTGGGGATCTTTGCGTTAAGCGGAGGTTTCAGTGCTTAATCTGGTGTAAATTGGTCGGTTCTGCCACAGCTGGCATCGGAGCATAGTTCAGTGTTACTGTTCATAGGTGTATTTTAAAAATAGTATTTTTCAAAGAATAAAGCTATATTTGCCAACTTATGGTTATATTAGGATTTGGAAAATCTTAAGAATTTAAGCTAAGGTGTGCCAGTGATCAAGTCCTTATGCCCAGTAGGTTTCTAGGTGGCTATTTAAGTACTAACTTGGGGGTTGTGCATCATATTTAAATTCTGTTATTTCTGTCGTCCATACTGCAAGGGTGAAATTGTATGGGTGCTATTCTGCGGAATAGTAATGTATGGATCAATTGCCTCTACGCCAAGGTAATGAGTGAGTTGTGAGAGCATGATTGGACAACCGCCGGTCTAGGGGAGTGCTTGAATGATGCTGATATGTATACCTGTTGCACACAAGTATATGTGAAAGTATTGATTGTGGGAGTAATACTTTTCTGATGGGTGCATATACTAATTACGTGTATACTGGGTGTGCACCTAAGTCAGTATTAGATTTAATTTTCAGCAATGCATGATATTCATATTGTGGGCAGGGCTGAAATGAATTTTCTGCAGGTACGCTAACTTGCGAATGTGTAGTATGCTAGTTAACGCTATGAGTGAACGTTGTATGCCACCGTCTAGCCGATAGATTGTTAGGCAGTGAGGACGTATGTTACGCTCATGCATCATGATCATATAATTTTGCATTAATCTTACTTCCTTCCTTATGTTATCCGTCCCGTTTCCTTAAATAAAAGTTGTTCTCAACTAATTAAAAACTGTGTGGATAAACTTCTTTCAGATGACCCGCACCAAGCGTACCGCCCGTAAGTCGACCGGAGCAGGAGGCCCAATTATATGCTGGGACCCTGGACAGCCGAGGGGTCAGAGGATTTTCTGGAGGAGTTCGGCATGCCTACTCTTTTGTGGAGGGTGCTGCACTTAGTCGGATACCAGGAGGGCCAAGAGCCGCAATATGAGTGGCATCGAGTTCAGTTTTCAGAGGATCGCTACATGTACACAGTTGAGGTGGACGTGCCCAGCCGTGATCCGCAGGATCATGTGTGGTGCCGTAGGGTGTTCGCTCTTCAAGGCAGGACTCCATGGGATGGAGCTAACCAGGTTGCTTACACTATTCTTCGGGATATCATGAAGGATCATCCGGAGGTAGTTGCCCAAGCTGCAGCTGGTGTCTTCCCCACAGCAGATCCGTACCAGTCGGTGTGGCGTCAGCCAGGTGCCACCGTGTTGGAGGCCAGTTCTTTGGAGCGCGAGCACTGCGCAGGACCAGCTGGGAGTGCTATGGCCGCACTCATGGCTACCTATGGGAGTTTGTCATGTAGCTACGACCACCTGGAATACATCCTCAGCGGGGAGATAGCTTCACATCACCAGAGGCAGGAAGAGCATGCTACAGAGATTGACCTTCTCACCACCCAGCTAGCCCACATGACCGTTGAGAGAGACCAGACTCGTCAGAGAGAGCAGGAGATAGCACAGCAGCTGAGTGACCAGCAGGGGATGACGACCTTCTTATCCACCATCATGGCCGAGACCGAGGAGTCGCTACGTGGTGTTTGTCTCTAGGGTATGCGCGCGACGGAGCAGAACAGGCTTCTCAGGCTACAGGTGGGAGATTTGGAGCTGCAACTTCATCATCTCCAGGACTACAATGACCGCCTGCATGAGGAGATTCATCGCCGTGAGAATGAGGGGAACCCTATCCTTCCTCAGGAGGACCCGGATTCTCATGCTTCGTCCAGTGGTTCTTCGGACATCTCGAGTGATGATGATGACGACGACGATGATGACGATGGTGCCATTAGGGAGTAGACTAGTTAGTGTTAGCGTGTAGTGATCTTGTCTCATGTCTAGTGCTTGATCTTTGGGGTTATCATGTGGATGTAAGGTTGTGTGATGGACCTGTGCGCGTGTGGCGCAAAACCTTTGAAAGTCCCGTATGTATGGGCACCTATGGATGTTATGTTGACTTTTGAGTGTTATGTGATGAGCACTTTTTATCATGTGATGAATGTAGATCGAAATCGATTATATGCCTCTGCAATTGTTTGGCGAATTCGTTTTTTTCCGAATAATTTCCGTTGACATGATTTATTGTTCTCCGCAATAATGGCAACGTCATTTAATAAATATTGCTATCACTACATGCAGATGACGATGACTCGCAGTGGAGCAGGGGTAGTGGTGGTAATGATGATAGCAGGGAGAACCGCAATCCACCACCTCCCCCCCCACCCACGGCAGAGCAACTCTTTGCTCAATTTCTGGGGAGTCAATGCAACATTGAGGCACTTCTGCGGGAGAATTTGGCACATGGCAATCACCGCCCTGAGCCGAATCAATACAGCTCATTCAAGGATTTTCTGGATACCAAACCACCGGTTTTCAAGGAAGCTACAGAACCCCTAGAAGCAGAAGAGTGGTTGCATACGTTGGAGCAGAAGTTTCGGCTGCTCAGGCTTACAGAGGAATTAAAGGAATAGACATCAGCTACAATCAGAGGACCAGCCGGGATTTGGTGGGGTCATCACCGTACCACCTACCCTGCCAATGTTCCCATCACCTGGAGAGTGTTCACTAACGCTGTTCGTGGGCACTACATTCCGCCAGGCTTGACTCAAATCAAGGTGGCTGAGTTCATGAGCTTAACACAAGGAACTCGATCTGTGACCGAGTATCATCATTTGTTCAACTCTTTATCTTGTTATGCACCAGACTTTGTTGATACCGATGCTAAGAAGATAGCTAGCTTCAAGAGAGGGCTGAATACCAAGATGGGAAAGCCAGTGGGTACTTCGTCTCGCACAGCGTTCAATGACTTCATCACTGATTGCTTGATTCAGGAGAATCACAACAACAAACATGCGGTAGGTAAGGCCAGAAAGAGGACCCTGGAATCTGGACCATCTCAGCCTAGAGGACCACCAGCCCAGCGTTCTCAATACCGACCACCAGCACCTAGGGCTCGCTTCAGGCCGCCTCAGAAGAAGGGGCAGCAACAAGCTCAGCGTGGTCAACGACCATACAAGATAGCAGCCAATCAAGCTCGAGCAGGCCAAGGCAGTTCAACTGGAAGCAAGTCGCTAGTTCGTGGGCCGTGCTTCAATTGCAATCAAGAAGGGCACTTTGCAAGATATTGTCCACATCCGAAGAAGCAGCAGACTAATTATCCAGCGCGTCTGCATAACATGACTGCTGAAGAAGCTCGTGCAGGAGAGCCCGTGACTACCGGTATGTGTCTCGTAAACCATCATCCTGCAGTTGTTTTATTTGATACTGGATCATCGCATTCTTTCATGAGCAAGGCATTTGCACAAAAGCATAACCAAGAAATGTCTGAAATGGATTATGGGTTTCGCGTGAGCTCCATGGGGAGTAGCGTGTTATCTAGACAGATGGTGTGTAATGTGACCATCGATATTGGAGGGCATAAATTTGGAGCCAACTTAGTGGTTTTGCCAGAGACTAAGTATGGATGTAGTCATAGGAATGAGTTGGATGACTATGTGGAATGCGGTGTTAGACACTGCAAACAGAACTCTTACCTTATCTGATAGTCGGACAGGTAACAAACTTCGTGTATCTCTGCCTCAAGGTGCCGATTTTGTTGACCTATCTTGCACTTTGCTATAGAAGACCTCTCCAAAATTCCAGTTGTCAGGGATTTTCCGGATGTTTTCCCAGATGAGTTACCAGGGTTACCACCCAAGAGAGCGGTGGAGTTTGCAATAGAGTTATTACCAGGAACTGCACCAATCTCTAGGAGACCGTATCGAATGCCACCCAATGAATTGGCAGAACTCAAGACCCAAATCAAGGAACTCTAGAATAAGGGGTTCATTCAGCCTAGTGTGTCAGAATGGGGTTGCCCAGCTCTGTTTGTCAGAAGAAGGATAAGTCTTTACGCATGTGTGTGGATTATCGTCCACTCATGCTGTGACTGTTAAGAATAAGTATCCGCTACCCAGAATAGATATCCTTTTGACCAGCTATCAAGAGCCAATGTGTTCTCCAAAATTGATTGAGGTCAGGTTTATCATCAGATTCGAATCCGACCGCAGGATATCCCAAGACTGCTTTCTCAAGAACCAGATACGGGTTATATGAGTATCTTGTCATGTCCTTTGGATTAACAAATGCTCCAGCATACTTCATGAGTTTGATGAACTCCGTGTTCATGCCAGAATTGGACAAGTTTGTGGTAGTGTTCATTGACGATATTCTGGTTTACTCGGAAAATGCAGAAGATCATGCAGAACATTTGAGGGTTGTCTTATCTAGACTCAGGGAACACAAGCTCTATGCTAAATTCAGCAAGTGCGAGTTTTGGATGAGGAAAGTACACTTTCTTGGTCATATTTTGTCGGAAGAAGGAATCTCAGTTGATCCTAGTAAAGTACAGGAAGTCATGGACTGGAAAGCTCCTACTTCAGTTGGTGAAATTCGAAGTTTCTTGGGCTTAGCAGGGTATTATCGTCGATTTATTCCCGACTTCTCCAAGATTGCAAAGCCAATGACAAGTTTGCTGCAGAAGAATCAGAAGTTTGAATGGACAGAGGAGTGCGAAACTGCTTTCCGTGCCTTGCGGAAACTGTTGACCACTGCTCCTGTTTTAGCTCAACCAGATATCGAGAAGCCCTTTGACGTCTTCTGTGATGCGTCGAAGGTTGGCTTAGGATGTGTTCTCATGCAAGAAGGCAGAGTGATTGCTTATGCTTCTCGGCAATTACGGAAGCATGAAGTAAATTACCCAACACATGATTTGGAATTGGCTGCCGTCGTGCATGCTTTGAAGATTTGGAGGCACTATTTGCTTGGAAATGTTTGTAATATGTATACAGATCACAAGAGTCTCAAGTATATCTTCACCCAGGCAGAATTAAACATGAGGCAAAGAAGATGGCTTGAATTGATAAAAGATTACAATCTTCAGATTCACTATCATCCTGGCAAGGCAAATGTGGTGGCCGATGCTCTGAGTCAGAAATCACATTGTAATGCTATGAAGCTTCTACCAGAAGATGAGTTCAGCTTAACACATTCGCAGTAGTACTACATATTGGAGTTACGCAGTGTGTTGGTTGATCAAATCATAGAAGGACAGAAAAGTGATAAGGGAATCTATCATATCAAGGAAAGGCTCAAGGTTGATAAGGAAGCCGATAAGCATTTTCGGGTGGATGAAAATGGAGTTCTATGGTTTAACCAGCGATTAGTGGTGCCTAAGGATAGAGAACTCAGAAATCGGATCATGGATGAAGCGCATTTGTCCAGGTTATCTATTCATCCTGGAAGTGCGAAGATGTATCAAGATTTGCGTCCCAGATTCTGGTGGACCAAAATGAAGAAAGAAATTGCTGCTTATGTGGCCAGATGCGACACGTGTTGTCGAGTAAAAGCTATTCATTTGAAACCAGCTGGAATGCTTCAGCCATTAGCTATACCTGAATGGAAGTGGGAAGAAGTGAGTATGGATTTCATCGTTGGTTTACCCACGACTCAGAAGGGTAACGATTCAATTTGGGTAATCGTGGATCGTCTCACTAAAACCGCGCATTTTATTCCGGTCAAGACCAGCTACAAAGCACCAGATTATGCTGAAATCTACGTAAGTCAGATTGTTCGACTTCATGGTGTACCGAAAGTTATAGTCTCTGATCGAGGACCACAGTTTACTGCACCGTTTGGGAAAAGTTGCAGAAGGAGTTAGGCACGGATTTAGTCCGAAGCTCAGCCTATCATCCGCAAACATCAGGGCAAACAGAAAGAGTAAATCAAGTCTTAGAAGATATGTTAAGAGCCTGTGTTATATCAGCAAAAGGTTCTTGGGAAAAATGGTTACCTTTAGCAGAATTTGCTTACAACAATAGCTATCAAGAAAGTATTCAGATGGCGCCTTTTGAAGCTCTGTATGGTAGAAGATGCAGATCACCGATAAACTGGGTAGAACCAGGAGAACGTCGATACTATGGAATTGACTTTGTCAAGGAAGCAGAAGAGCAAGTCAGAACGATTCAGCAACATATCGCAGCCGCACAGTCCCGACAGAAAAGTTATGCCGAAAACGGAGGAAACCACTTGAGTTTGATGAAGGTGACTATGTTTATCTGAAGGTTTCGCCGATGAAAGGTGTGAAACGCTTTGGGGTCAAAAGGAAGTTAGCACCAAGGTTCGTGGGACCTTACAGAATTGTGCAAAAGAAGGGAGAAGTGGCTTATCAACTGCAATTGCCAGAGCATTTGAAGGCTATTTTCCCAGTATTTCCTCGGTGTTAAGCATTCCTTAAACTGCATAATTTGTCATGGCATAAGCATAGCATCTCATTATTTCATATGCATATGTTTGAATAAGTGCTTAAGTCCTTGCATAGTCTCTAGTGTAACCTTGTTTTGCTTTCTGTTTCTGGCTTAGTGCCTTAAAACAAAGTTGTAGATCTTGATGAAAGGAGCAACTTTGTTTAAAAGCACTTTCTCAGAAAAAGTTGTTAAAATGTGGACTTGAGCCTTAAAGATAATTTGTTCCTTACAAAATGGATTAGAAAAATGGATTAGAAGTAAATTTCATTTTCTAAGCAGAATTTGGACTTGAGCCTTAAAGATGATTTGTTCCTTACAAAATTCTAAGCAACTTTGCTTTTAGGACCTTTTCCTAATTCAGCTTAGTTTGGAAGTTTTGGAGCATCAAAGTTTTTAACCAAACTTCATTAGTTTAAACCCTAGTGGGCCCGGCCTGTCAGCCTCTCCTTCTTCTCCCCCGCGCGCACGCCGCTCCCTCCGCGCTGGCAAAAACCGCCCGCCGCCGTGAGAAACCGCCTCGCCGGCTGGCCAAACCACCGTCATCGCCGCCCGTGGTTTGCGCCAAACTCGCCACGTCGCCCTGGCGCCCGGTGCTCGCTCGCCGCGTGGCGCACGATGCCTGACGCCGCCGCGCCCGGTCGGGAGCTCCTCCCCGACGGGAACTGGCCAGGTGCAATGCACCCAGCCCTTCGTTCCCTTTGCCTTCGCTCCGCCTCGTGCTCGCAAGCCAGAAGAGCATTTCATCGCTCACTCACTCCCTCGCTCCACTCCACCCCATCTTCACCAGAGCAAAGCACCGCCGCCGCCCACTGAACTCCGGCGAGCGATTACTCGCTACTCACCGCACCGCCGCCCGATTCCTCCCGCCATCCTCTCCGCCTTGACCTCCTCTTCCACCTGCCAGGGTTGGTTCCTCCTCTTTTCCTCTCTAGCCGGCAGAACGTCGAGTGCTATCCTCGGGTTCTCGCCATGGCCGCCACCGTGACTTTCACGTGAACCGGCCATCTCCGGCCAAGCCATCCCAAACCAAGCCCTGTTCTAGTCTTCTCTACCGCTGAAGTTTCCTAGGTTTCGATGGAGACCTCTCTTTCGCCATGTTTCAGCTGGAACCGAGCCTTGTCACGGCCATGTCCGCCGTGGACCGCCGCCGTGCATCGCTCCGGGCAATGCCGAGGATGATGAGGCTCCCAATAGGTCGCTTAGGACTTGCTTGGGCTAGTATTAGTCTCGCCGAGCCTCAAGCTCGCTGGGAAGAGCTTCGTTGTCGCGTCGCAGAGCCGCCGCTCCGACATGGCTGCCGTCGAGCTTGCTCCGGTATCCCTCTGGCTCAGCAAGTCAGTTAGTCGTGTTCGCCTCGCAAACCCGCGTCTAGTGGTGGTCTCGGCGTCACCGGAAGCTTCGCCGCCGACGAGCTAGGGCCAGTCAACGACAACGGCGCCAAAGTCCACCGTTGACTGCCGAGCCTAGCCTCGCCTAGTAACTTGGTCGCCTTACTAGTGGGCCTCGCCGACAGAGACAAAGAGAGAGTGTGAGAGAGAAAAAGGGAAATCTGGGTACAGTAGGCCTCGGAAAGCCAGGTGTGCCGAGCGTTTGCCTCGATCCTCGGCTGAGTCAAGTTGGGTGTCCGTAGCGTTTTAGGATTGAGTTTTCTTTTAATTTGTTTTTGCAGAATTATGTAAAGGCTTCAAAAATTCCTACAAGGCTCATTTTAAATCCAAATCCTGCGAAACAAATTTTGTTATGTCAAGCATGTTTGGATCTATCTGTGAAAAATGTTGAATGCATTTTTGGTGATACTTTTATGTGTAGATTAATTTAAATTGGGAAGTTGTTGTTAACTTGGAAAATGCATAACTAATTATGTATAAGTCAGAAAAATATGACTCCAGTTTTGTTAGCTTTGTATGGATATATAGTTTCAGGGACAAATATAATATAAGGTTGTTCTGTGAATTATTTTAGCAGTAGCTTTTAAAATGGTTAAATACTGTTTTCTTGTGAATTTTGTAGTAATTAAAATATGAGGGATATGAACTTGACAATTTTTGCTGTCTGCTCTTGTGCTAAGAAGTTCAGGAGAAAATTATGAAATTTGTTGTTTGACACTTTTTAATATGATGTGTAGTTCAAAGCACCTTTTCATGGTAGAATTTGTCTTTTTCATAGGGGATAGAGTTTAAGTCCAAATGGGTTGAAAATTTGACAGAGAGCTAGTTTGAGAGTTGTTAACTTCCAGTAATTTCTGTAGATTTTGCTGAAGCTGTCTAGGTTGGGTTGCTGTTTAAGCATGTTTAAATAGATTTATTTCAGTAAGTATTTAGAGGGTAATAAACTCATTAAGTAAACTTTGATGTGGTGACAACATAGCTTAATGAGTTGATTATGATAGGTTAAATAGTTGAGATAATGTTGACTATCTTGTTGAAGAGAATACAGTAGATGACATGTGCTTATCTCGTGATTGCTGTTAATCATGTGCATCACATATGCATTCTATGTGCATTCATCCTATTCATGCACATTATGCATCATACAGGATCAGCGGAGGAGATCCAGACCCAGTCGACACCGGAAGAATCCAGTCCGGAGGAGAACCTGACAGAGGAAGCCGGAGGGATAGACGCCGACGAGCTACCAGAGTGCCGCGACCACCGCCCGTCGGACTTTGACAAAGGCAAGCCCCGGAGCATTCTAACTCCTACGGTTTGCAAATGCTTTACAATTAACCTAATGATGGATGTTGTATTAGGTTATAGGAATTGATTGCTACCATTGATGCATTATTACTTATCCTTGACCACCTGCAATATATCTTGATATCCCTGTTAGGTCTAGGCTCGATTTATATGCTTAGCCCTGCTTAGAACGTTAAAAGTCGGGTGATGTCCTGTCTCCCGCATATAGGTGGATACTGATCATGATTAGCCTGTGCTATCTTGGAGATAACCATGTGATAATTAATTGGAGACAGAGGCGGGATGTAAGAGCAGCAGGATATGGGTTCTGTATGCTAGTAGTCTCCCGTCTGTGTCACATAGGACCCATTTGGGAATGTCCCTTCAGTCAAATTGAACGCGTCAATCACTTAACGGAGTAGGTCTGAGTACCTCCCGCGAAGCCGAGTAAGGTTATTCGAGCCGGTGATGGAGATGTTGACGCCTAACACCCAGGGCCTCAGCTGTACCGTGGGCAACTATTCTGAGCAACCTGGCATGGTCCGAGGGCAGGCGGGGCCTGATCGACCTGGCGTGACCGTGGGCAGTTATAGTTTGAGTGACCTGGCACTGAGATAACCCCCGGTGTAGAAGGGCCCATGGCCGTCCCGCGAATTGTGTTCTCGAATCTCCTGAGTGGCAGCCGACGGCTACCTGGCAAGGTGTGATCGGGCGAGTGTGCGACATTTTATCCCCAGCTGGGTAGGAATCGATTATAATCGCCATCGCTCCTGGACAGTGAGTAATTGACTGTAGATCATTGCCCGTAGAACTTATGGAACTAAAGATGGTTATGATGTTGAATATGAAAGGCTATGGATGAAATAGTCACTCTTGCTTGATTAATTAGCCAAGTGATTGCTCTAGATCAGGTGCAAATCTAGTTAATCAGGTTGATTATATAAAATTGACTGCTAATACTCTAGTGATGATTATTTAATAATGAAAATGCTTTCATGCAAAGGAGTCATTGTATGACCAACCCCAGATACAGCCTTGCATGATCCTTGGTGTCTCATTATTTCTGGTTTGTCGGGTAAGTCTAGCTGAGTACCTTCTTGTACTTAGGGTTTTATTCCCTTGTTGTTGCAGATGGCCAATGCTTTTATGGCTACTGTGAGAATTGCTTGTACCCGGTGACGGGAGATGACTAGACCAAGGACATGGTCGCCACTTATCTCATCTGTTGCTTTTGTGGACCTGATCAACTGATGGCACCGTATTATGAACAATCCAAAACTTATGTTTAAAGACTATGTTGCTTCCGCTACTTCTATTAAACTATGGTTTGTAATATTATTTCGTACTCCGATGTAATTTGAACTATGTGCAACTGTGTTGTAATATGTGATCATGTTCACTGAACTAGTACGATCTTGGCTGGATGTTGTTGAATGATTTGAAATCCCTCGAGATTTCTGGACTACCGGGTTTGTACGAGCTTAAGTACTTGGGGATCTTTGCGTTAAGCGAATGTTTCAGTGCTTAATCTGGTGCAAATTGGTCGGTTCTGCCACACTCGCCTCAACAGATGATCGGCAGCATCGACGAACGCGTCACCCGGTCAAGGCAAATCTCTCACTTTGCTCATTCTGCATTCGTTGCTGATTTTGAACCTCGAGATGTTGGACACGCTTTGACGGATCCGGATTGGGTCAATGCCATGCATAAGGAGTTAGAAAACTTTGAGAGAAATCGGGTTTGGGTTCTAGTGTCTCCACCTTCTGAGTGTCACCCAATTGGGACAAAATGGGTTTTCAAAAACAAACAGGGAGAAGATGGCCATGTTGTGAGAAACAAGGCCAGACTCGTAGCCCAGGGATATAGTCAGAAGGAGGGGATAGACTATGAGGAGACTTTTGCTCCTGTAGCTCGTTTGGAGGCTATTAGGATACTCTTGGCTTTTGCTGCATCCAAAGGTTTCAAACTTTTTCAAATGGATGTCAAGAGTGCCTTCTTAAACGGCTACATAAAAGAGGAGGTGTATGTTAGACAACCCCCCGGTTTCGAAAATCCCAAGATTCCAAACCATGTCTTTAAACTTCACAAAGCTTTGTATGGTTTGAAACAAGCCCCTAGAGCCTGGTATGATAGGTTGAAAACCTTTTTGCTTGCTAAGGGTTTTAAAATGGGATGTGTAGATAAAACGCTCTTTCTCCTCAAGCAAGGCACTGATACTCTCTTGGTCCAAATTTACGTGGATGATATCATTTTCGGTGGTTCTTCTCACGTTTTGGTTGCCAAGTTTGCAGACACTATGAGCAAGGAATTCGAGATGAGCATGATGGGCGAGTTGACGTTTTTCCTCGGGTTGCAAATCAAGCAATCCCGGGAAGGAACGTTTGTGCACCAGGGCAAGTACACCCGGGACATTTTGAAGAAATTCGACATGGGTGAGGCCAATCCTCTTCCAACACCCATGGCGACCACGACGGCCCTGGATGCAGACAAGGAGGGAGAAGCAGTGGACCAGAAGGAGTACCAGAGTATGATCGGGTTGCTGCTGTACCTGACGGCGACATGCCCGGACATCCAGTTCGCGATGTGTCTTTGCGCGCGTTTTCAGTCTTCGCCGCGCACCTCTCACCGTCAGGCGGTCAAGCGCATTATGAGGTACTTATCCTTCACTCCAGAATTCGGGATTTGGTATTCTGCTTCCTCCAACCTTTCCCTTTGCGGTTATTCTGATGCTGATTTTGCTGGTTGCCGGATTGAGCGCAAGTCCACTTCTGGGACTTGCCAGTTTATTGGTTCTTCTCTCGTTTCGTGGTCCTCTCGCAAGCAGTCTAGTGTCACCCAGTCTACCATGGAGGCTGAGTATGTTGCTGCGGCTAGCTGCTGTTCCCAGTTACTCTGGATGATGGCCACTTTGCGTGATTTTGGTCTGAGCTTTTCTCGTGTTGCATTGCTTTGTGACAGCACGAGTGCGATTAGCGTTGCTAAGAACCCCGTGTTGGACTCGAAGACCAAACACATTGATGTGTGCTTTCATTTTCTGCGAGACCACTATGAGAAGGGTGATATCGACCTTTGCCATGTCGATACTCATCATCAGTTGGCTGATATTTTCACCAAGCCTTTGGACCAATCAACTTTTAATCGGTTGAGAGGTGAGCCTGGTGTGTGTTTCCCCTTTTAGATGGGGGAAACATTTTGACTCTTGTATGATACACTGACTTTGTGTTTTTCAGTTGGTTTTACTTCTTTTAGTTTCTTCATGCCTCTTTGCATTTCAGCATACGCTTTTACATTCTGAGCTTCATGAATATAGTCTGAAGAATGTAACTATGCTCTGTGTGGTCTTTGCTTCGATGCTTTATGTTGATGCTGTAGCTTATGCTCTTTCTGATCACTGATACATACTATGAGCTGAGCTATTTTTGAATGGTGAATTTGATTAATGAACTTAAAACTTGAAAATGTTCACCATTGAGATATGCAACTAGCATGTGTAGAATGTGTAGAAGTCACTTATGCTATTTATGTATGCTAGGTTGCTATGTCTCTAGTGTTGAGTCATTTACTTGCTTGGTATGTCATATTATGTTTAAAATTTGAACCAAGTTAAGTGAATTGAAAAGATCGAGTTGGGTTTGCTTGTTAGCACCTCACAGTTTCGAGACTGTTTCTCATTGCACTTTGAGTTAAACTTGAGCTGTGTAGTGTATGACCGAAACTGTTGCTTTAAGCTTCTGATTGCTTATGCATAGGCTTTGCACAGTTGGAAAGTTAGGCAATAACAAGCATTCAACCTCTCGCAGTCACATGCTGATTTCTGGCCTTGTGTAATTTCACCACTGCAACTCCGATTAAAATTTGAAATCACAAGTGTATGCTTCTTTTTTTTCAATTGGTATCAGCATGATGATTGAACTGTGCTAGGGGTAGTTCACCTTGTATATATGTTTAGCACGTTTTTGACTTCCTGTCTATACATGTCTGTGCTATTTTGATGGTGAATACCTTTTCGGCTAAAAACTGCTCTTTTTGCTCTCATTTCAGACTTAGTGATCAGTTTGAGCCTTTGCTAGCATTCTGTGCATTTTCTGAGTCATCGGATCAGAACTCTGTAGAGCATCTTTGCACTCTTTTGAGTATACTCTTGAAGCTCCTAACTTGCATTTTGACTCATATGCATTTTGGAAGGGGAGAAATCTGCGTGTTGGCACTTTTTGATGGTGCATTTTCCCAGGGGGAGCATTGTTTCTTGATAAATGCATTTTCAACTAAGGGGGAGAAATTGCAAATCATTACCCTCCGTTTGAACTAAGGGGTAGCTTTCCTGGTTGTTTGCACTATTCGAGGGGGAGTTTTTGCTGCTTCCTGTTGGCCGTAAGGTTTTGCTATCGAGCTTTCTTTGCTAGTTGTGTTGAGCCTCTGTGCCTCTGTCTTAAGGGACTAGCATTTGCTTCGATTTTTCGATTGGTTTTTGCTAGCGGTGTTGAGCCTGTTCAACATCTTCTTGTGGGCTAGCTTTGCTTTGCTTGGTTGCGACAAGCGAAGACTTACGGTCATGTGTTGCCTGAGTCGTGGACTTGGGGACACGTGTCGGTGGACGGGGTGCACGGGCGCTGCATCCCATCTGCAGCTTCGGTTTGGTGGTAGAGCTAGAGAAAAACCTTCCGGTGGACGGTTTCCAGGTTTGGGCCTCAAAACCTAGGTGCTGAGGGTTTCCGAGTTTGGCCACAAAACTCGGGCTGAGGACGGTTTCCAAGTTTGGTCCTCAAAACCTGGGCGCTGCGGGTTTGCTGAGTTTGGGCCTCAAAACTCAGATGCTGGTGGGCTGGTTTCCCGGTTTGGGCCTCAAAACTGGGGGTTGGCTGGAAAGGCTGGTTTCCCGGTTTGGGCCACAAAACCAGGGGTGCAGAGCGAGGGCGGCATGTGGCGGCAATCGGAAGGTTGCGTCGAGGCAACGCTACGAGTTGTGCGGGCCTGGCCGTCGGATCCACCTACCACCGAGTTGGTCCAGAATAACTGGTTCGCTCTGTAATTAGTTGAGGGGTAGAGTAGGAATTAGAAATTAGGATAAGTAGAGGGAGACACCCTCCTCCCTTCCCATCTCAGTCATTTGCTCTTTGCTTCTAGGGTTTCCTGCTCTCCCCATCCCCTGCTGTAGCTAGCTGAGATCCGCAGAGCACCATACCTCTGTGTACTGGAGATTTTGAGGAAGTGAGGCTGTAACCTCATTGTTGTAGCGTGTGGTAGCCACACGGTTGCAGATCGATGTGTTGATTCGCGTTTTGGTTTGTGTTCTTCGCGTTCTTCATTTCTCCGCGTTTTTCCCGTCGCTCGATCTCTCCATATACTGCATCTTTGCAAAATCCGTTTGAATCAACTTGTTCGTATTTGAAAGGAGATCATTTCCACCGAAGGAATTTATCTAACTCCTTACGAACAAGTAGATCGGGTTGATTTCATTTTTGTGGTGCTTTTCGGTTCATCCTCCTCCCCTTTTGATTTCCTGGTGTTTGAGTTGATTTGAGCGGATGATATCTTGGGGATAGTCTCCTAACTACTCTGTGATCATCCTCACCATGTTTGGGATCGTGGGATTTTGGTTTGAATCGATTTGGAAGAGATTTGGGTAAAGGGCGACCGAAATCGCCCTCACTGGGTGTTGGCGGACAGTCTGCCACCCTAGGCGCGGACAGTCCGCGCGTCGAGGACGAGCCAGACCAGTGGCTGTGTTCTTCGGCTGACTTGGCTTTGACTGACCGGCGGACAGTCCGCAGTTTAAAGCCGCGAACAGTCCGGGAACTGTCCAGGGAACTTCAGCAGCACTGCTGTTTTGCGTTTTCAGCCGGCGGACAATCCGCCAGTGAACCGCGGATAGTCCGGCCTTGGGCGGACAGTCCAGGACTCCAGGTCCGGACAGTCCGGGATTTGGCTGAAGCCTCCGGTTTTGTGCGTTTGCTCTCCCGGCTTCCTCGCTTGGTTTCCAGACTTCTCGTTTAGCCTTGTAGTTGACCAAGGAACCTCTCTAGGTATCTTTGCTACTTGTTAGCATCGGTATTTGGAGATTTCTCGACGTAGCCGTCTATCTACGTTTAGGACTCGGTCGAACTCATGCCGGAACTTTTGGTGTTTGGATTGCTATCGCTTTGTGGTGCCTCGCTGTGATCCTAGGGATCATCCACCCTCTTCCAAGGGTCGTGGGCATCACGGTTTCGGTCGTAGTTTTTGGGGGTTGATTTTGGGACATTTGGCCAAAGTTTCGAGAGAAATTTTTGAGCTCCCATTCACCCCCCTCTGGTCGCCTTGCTAGTGCATTCTCGGTCCTTCATCAGCGATTGGAGTAGTTTGGTTCCCGCTATATTTGGATTAATTTAGTCTGGTTAACAAAAGCTGCATACCAAGACGTGGACCGGTGTGGGTAGGGATTGGATTACAGCCCACTAGCAGAGTGAGGCGCGGTGGTCGACATGACGGCACGTGGCGGCATCAGGGAGGTCACGTCAAGGCGAAGCTACCGGATGTGCGGGCGTGGCCGTCGGATGAAAATCGCCAGGACTGGACAGTTTTACCCCTGGGGGGTATTTGGGTTGAGTGCTTAATGTAAGGGCATTTTTGTCTTCGGACGTGCGCCTATATATATGAAGGGGGCTGCTAGGGCAGTCACATCCTTGGACGGTGTCTCTCTCATTTTGTTCCTGTGAGAGAAGGCTAGGGTTAGGGAGAGTTGGCTCTTGTTCTTGAGCTTTTTGCCATCCAAGCTTTGATTTGCTAGGAGTGGCTTGTAGCCTGACACCGAGTGCTTAATCAATCATCCATTCCTCTGAATCCAAGGATCAAATTCGTGGTTGAATTCACATTTTGAATTTGTTCTTCGCGTTCTTCTTTTTTCCACGTTTTTCCCTTCACTGGATCTCCCTCGACGCTGCGTCTTTTGCGATTCCGTTTGAATCAACTTGTTCTTTGATGTGAGGAGAACATTTCCACCAGAGGAATTCATCTCTACCCTCACGAACAAGTAGATCGGGCCGAAATCGTTTTTGTTCTTCATTCTTCCCCTTTTCTAGTGTTCTTCGGATTTCTCATGGATTCTAGGATTGAAGGACCGAGAAAGCACTAGCAAGGCGACCAGAGGGGGGGGTGAATGGGAGCTCAAAAATTTCCTTCAGAAACTTTGGCCAAATGTCCCAAAATCAACCCCGAGAAGCGGCGACCGAAACCGTGATGCTCACGACCCTTGGAAGAGGGTGGATGATCCCTAGGATCACAGCGGAGCACCACAAGAAAGTGGCAAACCAAACTCTAAAAGGTTCCGGCTCGATCACGACCTCAAAAACCAAGTCCCTAACGTAGATAGACGGCTACGTAGAGGAATCCCCAAATACCGATGCTAACGAGTAGCAAAGATACCTAGAGAGGTTCCTTGATCAACTACAAGGCCAAACGAGAAGTTCGGAAACCAAGTGAGCAAGCCGGGAGAGCAAACGCACTAAACCGGAGCAAACAGCCAAGTCCCGGACTGTCTGCCGATACGGTCGCGGACTGTCTGCCCAGTGGCGGACTGTCCGGGCTCAGGTCGCGGACTGTCTGCCGGCCAAATGAGCAAAACCGAAGTGCTGCTGCAAGTCCCCTGGACAGTCCTGGACTGTCCGCGGCTTTGAACTGCGGACTGTCCGCCGTTCAACCAAAAACCAAAACAGCCGAAGGACAGTGCCACTGCTCTGGCTCATCCCCGACGCGCGGACTATCCGCGCCCTGAGTTGCGGACTGTCCGCGGTCACTCAGGGAGGGCGATTTTAGTCGCCCTTCTCCCAAATCTTCTCCAAATCGATTCAACTCAAGATCCCACGTTCCCAAACTTGGAGGAGATGATCGCGGGGTAGTTAGGAGACTATCCCCAAGAAATCAACCGCTCAAATCAACTCAAACTCCAGGAAATCGAAAGGTGAGAAGGATGAACGAAAAAGCGCTATGAAAACGAAATCAACCCGATCTACTTGTTCGTAGGGAGATAGATAAATTCCTTCAGTGGAAATGATCTCTTTTCAAATACGAACAAGTTGATTCAAACGGATTTCGCAAAGACGCATGGGAGAGAGAGAGATCGAGTGATGGGAAAATCGCGGAGAAACAAAGAACGCGAAGAACACGAACAAAACGCGATTCAAGTCATCGATCTGCAACCGTGTGGCTACCACACGCTACAACAGTGAGGTTACGGCCTCACTTCCTCAAAATCTCCAGTACACAGAGGTATGGTTCTCTGCGGATCTCAGCTAGCTACAGCAGGGGATTGGGAGAGCAGGAAACCCTAGAAGCAAAGAGCAAATGACTGAGATAGGAAGGGAGGAGGGTGTCTCCCTCTACTTATCCTAATTTCTAATTCCTACTCTACCCCTCAAATAATTACAGAGTGAAGCAGCTAAACCCTAGGGTTATTCTGGACCAACTCGGTGGTAGGTGTATCCGACGGCCACGCCCGCACAAGTCGTAGCGTTGCCTCGACGCAACCTCCCGATTGCCGCCACGTGCCGCCCTCGCTCTGCACCCCCGGTTTTGTGGCCCAAATCGGGAAACCAGCCTTTCCAGGCAACCCCCAGTTTTGAGGCCCAAACCGGGAAACCAGCCGCCCAGCATCTGAGTTTTGAGGCCAAACTCAGCAAACCCTCAGCGCCCAGGTTTTGAGGCCCAAACCTGGAAACCGTCCTCAGCCCGAGTTTTGAGGCCAAACTCAGAAACCCTCAGCCTGAGTTTTTAGGCCAAACTCGGAAACCATCCACGCCCAGGTTTTGAGGCCCAAACCTGGAAACCGTCCATCTGATGGTTTTCCCTGGCTCTACCACCAAACCGACGTCGTAGAGGGGATGCAACTCCATGCACCGCGTCCACCGACACGTGTCCCCAAGTCCACGACTCAGGCAACACATGACCGCACTTCTTCACTTGTTGTCGTCACAGGCTGCCAGCCACCACAGCTGATCCTCGGGCCTCTGGTCCCTCAGTCCAAGCCTCACGTCCGCCCTTCGCCACTCTCGGTCCATCGGCACGGCACGTCTCTACTTGACCTTCACCTCGCCTTTGATCCCTGCATCCGTGCTCGACACCTGCACAACATAAGCCAAAGAACATGCGCATCATTCTAGTTGACAATCACTCATCACTCAGAGACCCGGCATACACCCATGTATCTGCAAGGATTAGCGATGATATCCTAGGATTAGCTTCCCAACATGTAGAAGAACACTTGGGAGAAGTTTGGTTGCAGCCCCATTCGATTTCGTGAGGATCCAATCGATTTTGGTTTTGTCCCGTGGCGTTTTGGGCGTTCTGGGCAGTGGCGGACTGTCCGCCCCCCCAGCCGCGGACAGTCCGCGAGTCGGGGTTCCAGCCGGGGCAGTGGCTGTTTGCCTCGGTGCTTTTCCCCTCGGGTGACCGGCGGACAGTCCGCCAGTGATAGGCGCGGACAGTCTGCGAGTCGCGCAGGGTGAGTCCAGCAGCGCTGCTGTCTTTGCAACTTGGCCGGCGGACAGTCCGCCGTTGACAGGCGCGGACAGTCCGGGCCCGAGCAGGGACATTTCAGCAGCCGTGCTGATTTTGCCTTTTGACCGGCAGACAGTCCGCTAGGGTTTCGCAGACAGTCCGCCCCTGGCGCGGACAGTCCGGGATCAGGTCTCCGGACAGTCCGCGAACCTGCTGTAGGTTGAGTTTTAGTGCGTTTGCTCTCCCGGCTTTTCTGCTTCGTTTCCAGACTTCTCGTTTGCTCCTAGAGTTCACCTAGGAACCTCTCTAACTATCTTTTCTACGTGTTAGCATAGGTATTTGGAGGAATTCCAACGTAGTCCTCTATCTACGTTCGGGAGTCGGTTTTTGTGGCCGAGCTTGACTAGGAGTTTTGGGAGATTTGGTTTGCTCCCTTGTGTGGTGCCTCGCTGTGATCCTAGGGAGCATCCACCCTCTTTCTAGGGTCGTGGGCATCGCGTTTGAGTCCGAAGCTTTTTGGGGTTGATTTTGTTGGGACAGAGGCCATGCGGATACATGGGTGTATGCCGAGTCTCTGAGTGATGAGTGATTGTCAACTGGGATGATGTGCATGTTCTTTGGCTTGTGTTGTGCAGGTGTTGAGCACGGATACAGTGATCAGAGGCGAGGTGAAGGTCAAGTAGAGACGTGCTGTGCCGATGGACCGAGAGTGGCAAAGGGCGGACGTGAGGCTTGGACTGAGGGACCAGAGGCCCGAGGATCAGCTGTGGTGGCTGACAGCCTGGGACAGCGACGAGCGAAGACTTGCGGTCTTGTGTTGCCTGAGTCGTGGACTTGGGGACACGTGTCGGTGGTCGGGGTGCACGGGAAATGCATCCCATCTACGGCGTCGGTTTGGTGGTTGATCCAGAGAAAAACCATCGGGTGGACGGTTTCCAGGTTTGGGCCTCAAAACCTGGGTGTGGAAGGTTTCCGAGTTTGGCCACAAAACTCGGGCTAAGGACTGTTTCCAGGTTTGGGCCTCAAAACCTGGGTGCTGCGGGTTTGCTGAGTTTGGGCCTCAAAATTCAGGCGCTGGTGGGCTGGTTTCCTGGTTTGGGCCTCAAAACTGGGGGTTGCCTGGAAAGGCTGGTTTCCCGGTTTGGGCCACAAAACCGGGGGTGCAGAGAGGTGGCGGCACGTGGCGGCAATCGGGAGGTTGCGTCGAGGTAACGCTACGAGTTGTGTGGGTGTGGCCGTCGGATCCACCTACCACTGAGTTGGTCCAGAATAATCCTAGGGTTTAGCTGGTTCACTCTGTAATTAGTTGAGGGGTAGAGTAGGAATTAGAATTAGGATAAGTAGAGGGAGACACCCTCCTCCCATTGTATCTCAGTCATTTGCTCTTTGCTTCTAGAGTTTCTTGCTCTCCCAATCCCCTGCTGTAGCTAGCTGAGATCCACAGAGAACCATACCTCGGTGTACTGGAGATTTTGAGGAAGTGAGGCCGTAACCTCACTGTTGTAGCGTGTGGTAGTCACACGGTTGCAGATCGATGTGTTGATTCGCGTTTTGGTTCGTGTTCTTCGCGTTCTTCGTTTCTCCGCGATTTTCTCGTCACTCGATCTCTCTCCCTACTGCGTCTTTGCGAAATCCGTTTGAATCAACTTGTTCGTATTTGAAAGGACATCATTTCCACTGAAGGAATTGATCTAACTCCTTACGAACAAGTAGATCGGGTTGATTTCATTTTCATAGCGCTTTTTCGTTCATACTCCTCCCCTTTCGATTTCCTGGTGTTTGAGTTGATTTGAGCGGATGATTTCTTGGGGATAGACTCCTAACTATTCCGTGATCATCCTCTCCAAGTTTGGGAACGTGGGATTTCAATTTGAATCGATTTGGGGAAGATTTGGGTGAAGGGCGATCAAAATTGCCCTCCCTGAGTGACCGCGGACAGTCCGCCACTCAGGGCGCGGACAGTCCGCGCGTCGGGGGCAAGCCGAGTCAGTGGCTGCGTTCCTCGGCTGTTTGGTTCTTTCTTGACCGGCGGACAGTTCGCAGGTGATTGTCGCGGACGGTCCAGGACTTGAGCAGGGGACTTCAGAAGCTTTGCTGTTTGGCGAGTTTTGCCAGTGGACAGTCCGCCACTCGCTCGCGGACAGTCCGGCAGTACCACGGATAGTCCGGGACCCCAGGGCCGGACAGTCCGGGACTTGCCTGAAGGTTCCGGTTTAGTGCGTTTGCTCTCCCAGCTTACCCGCTTGGTTTCCGGACTTCTCGTTTGGCCTTGTAGTTAACCAAGGAACCTCTCTAGGTATTTTGCTGCTTGTTAGCATCGGTATTTGAGGATTTCCCGACGTAGCCATCTATCTACGTTAGGGACTTGGTTTTTGGGGTCGTATTCGAGCCGGAGTTTTTGGAGTTTGGTTTGCTACTTCTTTGTGGTGCTACGCTGTGATCTTAGGGTCCATCCACCCTCTTCCAAGGGTCCTGAGCATCACGGTTTCGGTCGCCGTTTCTCGGGGTTGATTTTGGGACATTTGGCCAAAGTTTCGAGAGAAATTTTTGAGCTCCCATTCACCCCCCCTCTGGTCGCCTTCCTAGTGCTTTCTCGGTCCTTCAATTTGTATCGGAGCGGGTTTAGGATCTTCCACCTTAGCCGGTTCCAGATCCGCAGAAGGCGACATGGATCGCGGCGTGGGCAAACCGCCGTTTTTCGATGGGACGAACTATGCGTATTGGAAGATACGCATGTCGGCCTATCTGCAGAGTTTGGGTGCTTCCATTTGGGATATTTGCAACTCTGCTGATTACGTGGTCTTGGCTGCTCGTGTCTCTCAGCTTCAGATCGATGAGCACGATGCCAATAGCCGAGCCCGTAATGCTCTTTTCTCATGTTTGAGCATGAGTGAGTTTGATCGCGTTTCTCACCTCGCTACGGCTCAGGAGATTTGGGCTACCCTCATGCGTTTCCATGAGGGAACCTCTCAAGTCAAAACCTGTCTCTACGAGTCGTTCAAGCGAGAGTATGACAACTTTCGACAAATGCCTGGCGAGAGCATAGAAAGTTTATTCGCTCGCTTTCAGGTCATTGTCAACAGGATGAGGGCTAACAAGGAGCTGTTGCCTTTCGACGATCATGAGAGAGCTTTGAAGCTTTTGCATACTCATGATCGGTCGGTGTGGGACTCCAAAGTTCAAGCGATCATCGAATCACCGAACTATGAGACCCTCACGTGTGACGAGCTCTTCAGTAAGCTCAAGTCCAGTGAGATTGATGCCATGGCGAGGGCTTCTTATGAAAATCCTTCTGGCCCGTCGATGGCTTTGGTTTCTAGCTCTTCTGCTAACCCCTCTGGAGGCTTTGCACTCTCTTCGCTCTTTTCTGTCATAGAGGACCAGCTTGAGTCTTTGGGGGATGACGAGCTAGCTTTGCTCGTCAACCGGTTCTCGCGGTTCCACAACAACCGCATGAACCGTCGCCGCGGAGGAGGACGCTCGGGATGCTATGAGTGCGGCGACCCCGACCACTTCATCGCCAACTGTCCCAAGAAGAAGAACTCATCTGGGAAGGGCGATCATGGGCACAAGTATGACTCCGGCAAGCGCAAGGAGAAGTACGTCCCCATGAGGCACAAGCGAAGGGGCGGCTTCGACAAGGAGTACATCAAGAAGAAGTACTTGGAGAAGGCCCAGGCTGAGCAGCGTGCGTTCTTCGCCACGCTCAGCGACGTCGACGGCTCGGATAACGACTCCGCTTATTCAGGCGACGACGAGTCCGAGAAGAAGAAGAGGATTGAGGACAAGTTGAATGGCCTCTGCTTCTTCGCCGATGACGACGGCTTCTGCACCATGGCGCACGGCAAGGAGGTCGACAGCGAGCTAGTGAACTCCCCTCGGAACGATGACGACGACGACGATACCTCCCAGGTATTTCTCACCCACGACGAGCTTTCTGCTGATGTTGAGAAGCTTACTGCCACGCTCCTTAGTCAGGACAAGTTGCTTAGGCGTGCCGCTAGAGAGCGCAAGGAGTTTAGGCAGAAGTGGGAGGACATGGTGAGGGAGCTTGAGTTTGCTAAGTCCACCGTGGTCATTTCTGAGGAGGTTGAGTGCGAGATGTGCACCACGCACATGACTGACCTTCTCACTCTGAGAAGTAAGTATGTTGCGTTGGTAGGAGAGGTGGATGAGCTGAAGGCTAGACCTTCGCTGTTGGGTGCGTGCAAGACCTGTCCTGTCTTGCAATCCGAGTTGGCAGAGAAGAATGCCAAGATTGTGTCTCTTGAGGAGGCCAGCTCGGGTAGCACTTGTGTGACTAGGTGCGCTTTGTGTGAGGGTTTGGAGATGGAGATCGCTAACGTGAAGCATGACAAGATGCAAACCGAGGAGGAAAACACATACCTTCGGACCATCTTGTCATGGGTGTCTAGCGGTGAGCCACAGCTCCGGATGATGATCTCCCAATTCAAGCGAGCTGCTGGTGGTCCCGGTGTAGGTTTTGCTCAGGGTTTTGATCTTTCTGCTTTTGGGAAGATTGGAGAGTCGAGTGGTCTGAATCCGAGTGAGAAGCCCAACTCCACCACTACTCCCAAACTTACCAAGCTTCCACCCAAAGAGCCTCTCAAGCCTAACACCAAGGATGGGGTCTTTGTTGAGCCTCCGAGAGCTCCACCCAAGAACCAGCACTGGGCTCCCAAATCCAACCACCTGAAAAACAAGCTGGACACAATGCCACCTATCCAGGAGGAGCTTATGCCACAGAAGGGCAAGGTGATCCACACGCACCACCGTGAGTACCAACAACCCCCTTTGAGAGCGGTGAGGTACCATTGTGAGCACTGTGGGAGAGATGGACACTTGAGTGAGTTCTGCTTTCGGCGCAAGAGAGAGGCGCGCCGTGCTAGGGAGATGAACAACCCGGACATGTACGATCATTTCCATGATGTACATGTGCCGAATGTTCAGAGGAGAGCTCCGAGGAGAGCTGCTAGGCCCAGAGGTCCAGAACCTCAAGTTCCCCGGCCTAGGCAGAGGAGAGATGCTAGGCCTGGAGGTGCAGTGCCTCAAGTTCCTAGGTCTAGACCTCGTAGAGAGCGTGCCCGGCGGGAGCCTGCAGTTGTAGGCTATGGACCCCGTGGCGGAGGCTTTGTAGTTGAGCGTTTTCCCCCACCGCGTTTTGAGTATCGAGATGGACGCTCCTCCCTTAGCGGACCACGTTTTCCTCAACGTGGTGATCGCTCCTCTCGTTGGCGTGCTAGGAATGGTTTTTCTGCTAACCGTTCTTTTGAGCAGCCGGCCCAACACTGGTACTCCCCTTACTTCACTAACCCCAGTGTTGGCCCGTATGCTCACCCTATGTCTTTTTATTGATGTAGGTAAAACGATTGGAGAACGTTTGGTTGGTGGATTAGGGGTGTTCAAGGCACATGACCGGAAACGCCAAGTGGTTCTCCAGTCTTAGTCCGGTCGCCGGAAAGGAGTATATCACCTTCGGCGACAACAGCAACGGTAAGGTGCTATCTCATGGGTCTGTGCGAGTTAATGAGCACTTTGTGTTGTGCGATGTTGCTCTTGTTTCTAACTTGCATTTTAACCTTCTTTCTGTTTCGCAACTTTTCGATGATGACTATGAGATTCATTTTAACCGAATCTCAGTCGCATTTTGGATCCTCAGGGCAATCTTGTTTGTGTGATTTCGCCTTTTGGAAAAGTCTTTCGTGCGGATTTCTCGGAGTCGTTTGGAATTTCTTGTTGTCTTTTGGCTGCACCTTCCTCCTCTGATCTTTGGAAGTGGCATAGGAGACTAGGACATTTGAGCTTCGACTTGCTTGCAAGGCTTAGTTCACTTGGCCTAATCCGAGGATTGCCCAAGTTATCCATGGAGAAGGATCTCGTTTGCCATTCTTGTAGACATGGGAAGATGGTTGCCGCTCCCCACCATCCAGTGACTCAGGTCATGACCAAGTGCCCTGGAGAGCTTTTACACATGGACCTTGTTGGTCCGGCTCGGGTGAGCTCGGTTGGGGGGAAGTGGTATGTGCTTGTTGTTGTCGACGATTTTTTGAGATATTCGTGGGTCTTCTTTTTAGCTGAGAAGACCGAGACTTTCTCCCTTGCTCGCAATCTGATTTTGCATCTTCAGAATGAGTTCCCTTTGAACTCAATGCGAGCAATTCGGAGTGATAATGGTTCCGAATTCAAGAATTCAGATTTTGAGAAGTTTTGTAACTCCTTGGGTTTAGAGCATCAGTTTTCTTCTCCTTACACACCGCCTCAAAATGGTGTTGTAGAAAGGAAGAATCGGACCTTTGTAGAGATGGCCAGGATGATGCTCGATGAGCATAGGACTCCTAGGCGATATTGGGCCGAAGCTATGAGCACTACTTGCTACATTTCCAATCGCATTTTTCTTCGAGCTTTCTTGAAAAAGACCTCTTATGAGTTGCGTTTTGGAAAACTGCCCAAAGTAAGTTATTTTCGAGTTTTTGGTTGCCATTGTTTTATACTCAAAAAGGGCAACTTGGACAAGTTTGAGTCTCGTTCTTCTGACGGTGTGTTTTTGGGTTATGGCACTCATACTCGTGCTTATCGTGTACTTAACCTTGACACTAACCGAGTCATGGAGACATCCGATGTCACCTTCGACGAGACCATGGTTTGCCCCTTTCTCGTTTTGAGCGTGCAGGTGATCATGAGGTTGGCGAACCTCTTTTCGATGATGAAGAATAAGGTGCTAAAGGAATAGATGACCCAACACCTCCTCCACCTGCTGTGCCGCAAAGAGCGGCTTCTACGACGACTCACGGCCCCAACACGTCGTCTTCCTAGGGGCCGTGGGATCCGCCACCTCGAGCGGTACCCTTTGTACCCGAGGAGGCACCAGCTGCTGTTGAGGGTGAGGCCACTTCGGCAAGGGAGGCGCCACGACACATTCAGCGCCAGCAACCACCTCAGCAGATGATCGGCAGCATCGACGAACGCGTCACCCGGTCAAGGCAAATCTCTCACTTCGCTCATTCTGCTTTTGTTGCTGATTTTGAACCCCGGGATGTTGGACACGCCTTGACGGATCCGGATTGGGTCAATGCCATGCACGAGGAGCTTGAGAACTTTGAGAGAAATCGGGTTTGGGTTCTAGTGTCTCCACCTTCTGAGTGTCATCCAATTGGGACAAAATGGGTTTTCAAAAACAAACAGGGAGAAGATGGTCATGTTGTGAGAAACAAGGCCAGACTCGTAGCCCAGGGATATAGTCAGAAGGAGGGGATAGACTATGAGGAGACGTTTGCTCCTATAGCTCGTTTGGAGGCGATTAGGATACTCTTGGCTTTTGCTGCATCCAAAGGTTTCAAACTTTTTCAAATGGATGTCAAGAGTGCCTTCCTAAATGGCTACATAGAAGAGGAGGTGTATGTTAGACAACCCCCAGGTTTCGAAAATCCCAAGTTTCCAAACCATGTCTTTAAACTTCACAAAGCTTTGTATGGTTGGAAACAAGCCCCTAGAGCCTGGTATGATAGGTTGAAAACCTTTTTGATTGCTAAGGGTTCTAAAATGGGATGTGTAGATAAAACGCTCAATCTCCTCAAGCAAGGCATTGATACTCTCTTGGTCCAAATCTACGTGGATGATATCATTTTCGGTGGTTCTTCTCACGCTTTGGTTGCCATGTTTGCAGACACTATGAGCAGAGAGTTTGAGATGAGCATGATGGGCGAGTTGACGTTTTTCCTCGGACTGCAAATCAAGCAGTATCGGGAGGGAACGTTCGTGCACCAGGGTAAGTATACTCGGGACATTCTGAAGAAGTTCGATATGGGTGAGGCCAAGCCTCTTCCAACACCCATGTCGACCACGACGGCCCTGGATGCGGACAAGGAGGGAGAAGCAGTGGATCACAAGGAGTACCGGAGTATGATCAGGTCGCTGTTGTACCTGACGGCGACACGCCCGGACATCCAGTTCGCGGTGTGCCTCTGCGCGCGCTTTCAGTCGTCGCCGCGCACTTCGCACCGTCAGGCAGTCAAGCGCATTATGAGGTACTTATCCTTCACTCCAGAATTCGGGATTTGGTATTCTGCTTCCTCCACCCTTTCCCTTTGCGGTTATTTCGATGCCGATTTTGCTGGTTGTCGCATCGAGCGCAAGTCCACTTCTGGGACTTGCCAGTTTATTGGTTCTTCTCTTGTATCGTGGTCTTCTCGCAAGCAGTCTAGTGTTGCCCAGTCTACCACGGAGGCTGAGTATGTTGCTGCGGCTAGCTGCTGTTCCCAGTTACTCTGGATGATGGCCACTTTGCATGATTTTGGTCTGAGCTTTTCTCGTGATCCTTTGCTTTGTGACAGCACGAGTGCGATTAGCGTTGCTAAGAACCCCGTGCTGCACTCGAAGACCAAACACATTGATGTGCGCTTTCATTTTCTGCGAAACCACTATGAGAAGGGTGATATCGACCTTCGCCATGTCGATACTCATCATCAGCTTGCTGATATTTTCACCAAGCCTTTGGACCAATCAACCTTTAATCGGTTGAGTGGTGAGCTTGGTGTGTTTCCCCTTTTAGATGGGGGAAACATTTTGACTCTTGTATGATACACTGACTTTGTGTTTTCAGTTGTTTCTGCTTCTTTTTGATTTCTTCATGCATCTCTGCATTTTAGCATACGCTTTTACATTCTGAGCTTCATGATTATAGTCTGAAGAATGTAACTATGCTCTGTGTAGTCTTTACTCCGATGCTTTATGATGCTGTAGCTTATGCTCTTTCTGATCACTAATACATGTTCTGAGCTGAGCTATTTTTGAATGGTGAACTTTCTTAATAAACTTAAAATTTGAAAATATTCACCATTGAGATATGCAACTAGCATGTGTAGGATGTGTTGAGATCACTCGTGCTTTTCATATATGCTAGGTTGCTATGTCTCTAGTGTTGAGTCATTCACTTGCTTGGTATGACATATTCTGTTTAAAACCTGAACCAAGTTAAGTGAATTGAAAGATCGAGATGGGTTTGCTTGTTAGCACCTCACAGTTTCAAGACGGTTTCTCATTGCACTTTGAGTTAAACTTGAGCTGTGTAGTGTATGACCGAAACTGTCTCTTTAAGCTTCTGATTGCTTCTGCATAGGCTTCGCACAGTTGGAAAGTTAGGCAATAACAAGCATTCAACCTCTCGCAGTCACATGCTATTTTCTGAACTTGTGTAATTTAACCGCTGCAACTCGGATTAAAATTTGAAATCACAAGTATATGCCTAAATTGGTATCAGCATGATGATTGAACTGTGCTAGGGGTAGTTCACCTGGTATACATGTTTAGCACTTGTTTGACTTCCTGTCTATACATGTCTTGTGCTATTTTGATGGTGAATACCTTTTCGGCTGAAAACTGCTCACATGTTCATATTTCATTTTTAGTGATCAGTTTGAGCCTTTGCTAGCATTCTGTGCATTTTTGTGAGTCATCAGATCAGAACTATGTAGAGCATCTTTGCACTCTTTTGATTCTACTCCTAAAGCTCCTAACTTGCATTTTGACTCATATGCATTTCGGAAGGGAAGAATTCTGCGTGTTACCTCTTTTTGATGACGCATTTTCAACTAAGGGGGAGAATTGCAAATCATAACCCTCCTTTTGTTTAGGGGGAGCCATCCTGGTTGTTTGCACTATTCGAGGGGGAGTTTGCTCCGGTTGAGTTTTTGACATTTTCAATTGGTTTGAAGCGGCTTGCTAGTTGTGTTGAGCCTTAGCCTCTTTCTTGAGGGACTAGCATTTGCTTTTCAGATTTTCAATTGGTGTCGAACTTTTTTTTTTGTAACAATTGGTATCGAGCTTTCCTTGCTAGTTGTGTTGAGCCTCTGTGCCTCTATCTTGAGGGACTAGCATTTTGCTTCGATATTTTCGCTTGGTATTTGCTAGCGGTGTTGAGCCTATTCTACCTCTTCTTGAGGGCTAGCTTTGCTTTGCTTGGTTGCGTCGAGCCATTGCCCATGTCTTTGGGAACCAAGTTGTTTCGCTCTTTCCACTTGACCTTCTTCGGCTTTGCTATGCTTTTGGGTCATTTGGTCGAGTTCTCTCTTCTCCTTCTTCCTTCCTTCTTCTGCTACTATTATGATTTGTGTTGGTAGTTGACAATGCACTCATCAAGGGGGAGATTGCGGATACATGGGTGTATGCCAAGTCTCTGAGTGATGAGTGATTGTCAACTGGGATGATGCACATGTTCTTTGGCTTATGTTGTGCAGGTGTTGAGCACGGATACAGTGATCAGAGGCGAGGTGAAGGTCAAGTAGAGACGTGCGGTGCCGATGGACCGAGAGTGGCGAAGGGCGGACGTGAGGCATGGACTGAGGAACCAGAGGCCCGAGGATAAGCTATGGTGGCTGACAGCCTGGGACAGCGATGAGCGAAGACTTGCGGTCATGTGTTGCCTGAGTCGTGGACTTGGGGACATGTGTCGGTGGACGGGGTGCACGGGAGGTGCATCGCATCTACGGCGTCGGTTTGGTGGTTGAGCCAGAGAAAAACCATTGGTTGGACGGTTTCCAGGTTTGGGCCTCAAAACCTGGGTGCGGATGGTTTCCGAGTTTGGCCACAAAACTCGGGCTGAGGAAGGTTTCCAGGTTTGGGCCTCAAAACCTGGGTGCTGCGGGTTTGCTGAGTTTGGGCCTCAAAACTCAGGCGCTGGTGGGCTCGTTTCCCGGTTTGGGCCTCAAAACCGGGGGTTGCCTGGAAAGGCTGGTTTCCCGGTTTGGGCCACAAAACCGGGGGTGCAGAGCGGTGGCGGCACATGGCGGCAACCGGGAGGTTGCGTCGAGGCAACGCTACGTGTTGTGCGGGCGTGGCCGTCGGATCCACCTACCTCTGAGTTGGTCCAGAATAACCCTAGGGTTTAGCTGGTTCGCTCTGTAATTAGTTGAGGGGTAGAGTAGGAATTAGAATTAGGATAAGTAGAGGGAGACACCTTCCTCCCATTCTATCTCAGTCATTTGCTCTTTGCTTCTAGGGTTTCCTGCTCTCCCAATCCCCTGCTGTAGCTAGCAGAGATCCGCAGAGAACCATACCTCTGCATACTGGAGATTTTGAGGAAGTGAGGCCGTAACCTCACTGTTGTGGCGTGTGGTAGCCACACGGTTGCAGATCGATGTGTAGATTCGCGTTTTGGTTCGTGTTCTTTGCGTTCTTCGTTTCTCCGCGATTTTCCCGTCACTCAATCTCTCTCCCTACCGCGTCTTTGCGAAATCCGTTGGAATCAACTTGTTCGTATTTGAAAGGAGATCATTTCCACTGAAGGAATTTATCTAACTCCTTACGAACAAGTAGATCGGGTTTATTTCGTTTTCGTAGCGCTTTTTTGTTCATACTCCTCCCCTTTTGATTTCCCGGTGTTTGAGTTGATTTGAGCAGTTGATTTCTTGGGGATAGTCTCCTAACTACTCCGTGATCATCCTCTCCAAGCTTGGGAACGTGGGATTTCGATTTGAATCGATTTGGGGAAGATTTGGGTGAAGGGCGATCAAAATCGCCCTCCCTAAGTGACCGCGGACAGTCCGCCACTCAGGGCGCGGACAGTCCGCGTGTCGGGGGCAAGCCGAGTCAGTGGCTGCATTCCTCGGCTGTTTGGTTCTTTCTTGACCGGCGGACAGTCCGCAGGTGATTGTCGTGGACAGTCCGAGACTTGAGCAGGGGACTTCAGGAGCTTTGCTGTTTGGCGAGTTTTGCGGGCGGACAGTCCGCCACTCGCTCGTTTGCTCTCCCAGCTTACCCGCTTGGTTTCCGGACTTCTCGTTTGGCCTTGTAGTTGACCAAGGAACCTCTCTAGATATCTTTGCTACTTGTTAGCATCGGTATTTGGGGATTTCTCGACGTAGCCATCTATCTACGTTAGGGACTTGGTTTTTGGGATCGTATTCGAGCCGGAGTTTTTGGAGTTTGGTTTGCTACTTCTTTGTGGTGCTCCGCTGTGATCGTAGGGATCATCCACCCTCTTCCAAGGGTCGTGAGCAGTACCGCAGACAGTCCGGGACCCCAGGGTCAGACAGTCCGGGACTTGCCTGAAGGTTCCGGTTTAGTGCGTTTGCTCTCCCAGCTTACCCGCTTGCTTTCCGGAGTTCTCGTTTGGCCTTGTAGTTGACCAAGGAACCTCAATAGGTATCTTTGCTACTTGTTAGCATCGATATTTGGGGATTTCCCGATGTAGCCATCTATGTACGTTAGGGACTTGGTTTTTGGGGTCGTATTCGAGCCGGAGTTTTTGGAGTTTGGTTTGCTACTTCTTTGTGGTGCTCCGCTGTGATCTTAGGGATCATCCACCCTCTTCCAAGGGTCGTGGGCATCACGGTTTCGGTCGCTGTTTCTCGGGGTTGATTTTGGGACATTTGGCCAAAGTTTCGAGAGAAATTTTTGAGCTCCCATTCACCCCCCCTCTGGTCGCCTTCCTAGTGCTTTCTCGGTCCTTTAGGCCAGGATTTCTGGAAAGAAATTTTTAGGCTCCCATTCACCCCCCCCCCCTCTGGTCGCCTTGCTTTAGCATTTTTGTTGCTTCAACTTAAGAAAAACGGCATCGTGCCCCATGAAAGTGCATTCGCCCCCAATGTGGGTTTTGGTTAATTAATGACAATCCAATTAAAGACTAACCAGTTTATAAAACCATGTATGCAGGTGTTAGTCCTAAGAAAGATTTGAAACATTGAAATCTCGTGAACAAAGCACATTGGATACATTTGGACATAAAGATGCCTAGCTCAAGTAGTAGTTTAAAATTTCAATTTTAAACTTGAGTTATTGCGGATACATGGGTGTATACCGAGTCTCTGAGTGATGAGTGATTGTCATCTAGGATAATGCGCATGTTCTTTGGCTTGTGTTGTGCAGGTGTCGAGCACGGATGCAGTGATCAGAGGCAAGGTGAAGGTCAAGTAGAGACATGTCGTGCCGATGGACCGGGAGCGGTGAATGGCGGACGTGAGGCTTGGACAGAGGGACCGGTGGCCCGAGGATCAGCTGTGGTGGCTGGCAGCCTGGGACAGCGACGAGCGAAGACTTGCGGTCATGTGTTGCCTGACTCGTGGACTTGGGGACATGTGTCGGTGGACGGGGTGCACGGGGGGTGCATCTCCTCTACAGCTTCGGTTTGGTGGTAGAGCCAGAGAAAAACCATCGAATGGACGGTTTCCAAGTTTGGGCCTCAAAACCTGGGCGCTGATGGTTTCCGAGTTTGGCCACAAAACTCGGGCTGAGGACGGTTTCCAGGTTTGGGCCTCAAAACCTGGGTGCTGCGGGTTTGCTGAGTTTGGGCCACAAAACTCAGACGCTGGTGGGCTGGTTTCCCGGTTTGGGCCTCAAAACCGGGGGTTGATCGTGATGGCTGGTTTCCCGGTTTGGGCCTCAAAACCGGGGGTGCGAAGTCCAGGAAAAGGACGCAGAGCGGTGGCGGCACGTGGCGGCAATCGTTGAGGTTGCGTCGAGGCAACGCTACCAGTTGTGCGGGCGTGGCCGTCGGATCCACCTACCATCGAGTTGGTCCAGAATAACCTTAGGGTTTAGCTGGTTCGCTCTATAAGTAGTTAGGGGTAGATTGGGAATTAGAAATAGTTAGAATTAGGATAAGTGGGGGGAGACACCCACCTCCCCATTCATCTCAGTCATTTGCTCTTTGCACTTTGGGTTTCCTGCTCTCCCAATCCCCTGCTGTAGCTAGCTGAGATCCGCAGAGAACCATACCTCTGTGTACTAGAGATTTTGAGGAAGTGAGGTCGTAACCTCACTGTTGTAGCGTGTGGTAGCCACACGGTTGCAAATTCGTGGTTGTGATTCGTGTTTTGTTCGTGTTCTTCGCGGATTGCTTTTCTCCACGTTTTTCACGTTGTTTGATCTCTCTGTTCGTTGCATCATTGGCGATTCCGTTTGAACAGAGATGCTCTAGATCGTGATGTCGTGGAACCGTCCTAGTTATAAGGACTCAAGTACCATCTTAGTCAATTACGTCTGACATCGACCCGCACTTGAAGCCATATAACCCCGGTAGTCCGGAAATCTCGAAGGATTTCAACATCGTACAACATACAGGATTGCATCGTACAACATTCCTCCCCTTATCTTAGGCGGAGGTGGGTTTGCTTTTGCGAGCCCCTGTCGTTTGTGCCAGGGTGCTCGACTTTCCTCCCCTTATCTTAGGCGGAGGTGAAGTTTGTTTTTGCGAGCCCCTGTCGTTTGTGCCAGGGTGCTCGACTTTCCTCCCCTCATCATAGGCGGAGGTGAGTTTGCTTTTGCGAGCCCCTGTCGTTTGTGCCAGGGTGCTCGACTTTCCTCCCCTTATCTTAGGCGGAGGTGAGTTTGCTTTTGCGAGCCCCTGTCGTTTGTGCCAGGGTGCTCGACTTTCCTCCCCTTATCTTAGGCGGAGGTGAAGTTTGTTTTTGCGAGCCCCTGTCGTTTGTGCCAGGGTGCTCGACTTTCCTCCCCTTATCTTAGGCGGAGGTGAAGTTTGCTTTGAAAAGAAAAGGAATGTTTTTCGAAGCAATCTTAGCAGGCTTTCATCGAATGTAGCGCTCTTGAAAGAGATCCGCTTTTTTCGATGTTTGGGCGTAGAGGGTTAGAGATTTTACTTTTTTGGGGGTTGTAGCCTGTATTAATGCTTTGGATGCTGCCTCGTTAAAAAACCTTACGCCCCTTCGTAAGGAAAAAGAGTGCAGCTCCTGTTTTTGTTGAGTACATGAGAGTAGATAACATGAAAAGTATCAAAAATTACATAACGCGAGGGCTCGCTAAGGCTCCGCTATGGGTAGAATTTGCGAAGGTCGTCGATGTTCCAGGTGTGTGGTAGTATATTACCTTCGCTGTCGGAGAGGTGGAAAGAGCCTGGGCGATTGCATTCTGCGATCAGGAACGGGCCTGTCCACTTAGGCTGGAACTTTCCGGCCATGCTTGCGTTTTGTTTACGGATGAGGACGTGGTCACCCTTCTGCAGGTTCTTGATTCTGACCTTTTTATCTCTCCACTTCTTGGCCTCTTCCTGATATTTGCGAAGGTTATGAACTGCGCTGCATCTTGTTTCTTCTAGCAAGTCCTTGTCGGTTAGTATGGCTGGCTCTTCACTTGCGAGGGTTGTTCTTGGTGAGATGAATTTTAGCTCCTCTGGTAACACGGCTTCTTCGCCAAACAAAAGTTTGAAGGGTGTGAACTTGGTTGCTCTGCATTCGGAGGTATTGTGAGACCAGGTGACTGCAGTTAGCTCGTCTGCCCATTTGCCTTTTGGTCTGCCTTGCAATTTTCTGGATATGGATTGGAAGATTGTTGCGTTGGCTCTTTCGACTAGGCCGTTGGACTGCGGGTGTCGGACTGAGGCGAAGCATAGAATTGTACCGATTTGTGCGCAGAACTCTTTGAAAACCTCGCTGTCAAATTGGGTGCCATTGTCGACGGTTAGATATTGGGGGACTCCGAAGCGACAAACTATCTGCTGCCAGAAAAACCTTTTTACTGCGAGGGATGTTATGGAGGACAGCGGTCTTGTTTCGGTCCATTTGGTGAAATATTCCACGGCTACCACCGCGTAGCGAAGGTTCCCCGGGGCCGTCGGTAATGGGCCCACGAGATCCATTGCCCACCTTTGTAGGGGCCAGGTTGGGCGTATGAGGGTTGTGGGGGCCCCTGGGGTGTTTTGGTTTTTTGCTGTCAGTTGACAACCTTCGCACTTCTTGACGATGGTTTCAGCGTCTCTCAGCGCAGTTGGCCAGTAGAAACCTTGCCGGAAAGCCTTTCCTACTAATGCTCTTGGGCCATTGTGTGAACCGCATATACCTTCGTGGATGAGTTTGAGAATGTCGGTACCTTCGGATTGTGACACGCACTTGAGCCAAGGTGAGGTTACCGAAGCTTTGAGCAGGGTGTTATCCATAATCTTGTACCCTCGCACTCTTTGCTTTAGTCTGTTCTCTTCCTCTTTGGAGCTGGGTTCATGGAGTCCTTTGATGTAGGCCATGATAGGTGCTCTCCAATCCTCGCACTGAATTGTGTTGATCAGCTTGATGCTGATCTCGGAAGCTTCGAAGGCTGACCGAGTGGAAACCTCGTAGAACACGTCCGGAGGGAGCTGTAGCTGCTGCGCGGCTGCTTTGGCTAAGCAATCTGCTTCGCTGTTTTCAGTCCTCGATATTGCTTTTACGGTTATGCCGAGGAAAAAGGATTCTAGCCTTCGTACATATTGAAAATACTTTTGAAGCTCTGGATCTTTTGCTTTGTAGTTCTTTTCAATGTGCCCCGCAACGACTTGAGAGTCTGTATTGATGAGTGCCCTTCGGACTGATAATGAACGCAACCTTGAAAGTGCCAGAATCACACCCTCATATTCAGCGGAGTTGTTTGTGCACTTGAAGTCCAGCCTTCGTGCGTATCTCAGCTTCGACCCGGAGGGCGAGATTAGAATAGCCGAGGCACCAGCTCCAGTTGCGCCCCAGGCCCCGTCGACGTAAACGATCCAAAACTGGTCCTGCTGCAGCTCGCCGGGGCGAGGGTCGGGTGTCCATTCTGCTATGAAATCAGCCAGCACCTGTGATTTGATCGCTGTTCTGCCAACGAAGGTTACAGCATAACTATTAAGCTCGACTGCCCATTTTGCTATTCTTCCAACGGCTTCGTTATTTTTGAAAATGCTCTCGAGGGGGTACGTCGAAGGTACATGTATCTCGTGAGACTGGAAATAGTGCTTGAGCTTTCTTGATGCCATGACGACGGCGTATGCTATTTTCTCAAGCTCCGAATAGTTTCTCTTTGGGCCTTCGAGGGTTTCTGAAACATAGTAAATTGGGGCTTGTCTGGTTTTGTTGTTTTCGTGGAGCTCCTTGATGAGGACTGCGCTTGCAGCATGTGGCGAAGCTGCGACGTAGAGTAACAACAAGTCTCCCCTGCTTGGGCTGGTTAGGGCAGTCAAGCTGGTCAGATATTTTTTCAACTCCTCGAAGGCCTTTTGCTGCTGGGGGCCCCAGTGGAAAGGAGCATTGCTTCTGAGTGTTTCGAAAAATGGTAACCCTCGCTCTGCGGATCTTGAGATGAATCTGCTAAGTGCTGCCAAACGACCAGTCAGACGCTGAGCTGCTTTCTTGGTCGTCGGAGGTTCCATGTTCATGATGGCATCAATCTTCTCAGGGTTGGCCTCGATTCCTCTGGCTGAGACGATGCAACCTAGCAACTTGCCTTCGCTTACCCCGAAAACACATTTTTCTGGGTTTAGTTTCAGTCCGGCGTACCGGAGGTTGCTGAATACCCTCGATAGGTCTGGAATGTGGTTCTCTTTTAGTTCGCTTTGAACGACTAGGTCGTCGACATAGGCGGAGACTGCATGCTCATCCTTGAAAACTTCGGAGGTCATGCGAGCGAAGGTTGAGCCTGCATTTTTCAAACCTTCTGCCATTCTTCGGAAGCAAAAAGTGCCCGAGGGTGTGATAAAGCTTGTTTTTTCTTCGTCTTCTTCATTCATCCAGATTTGGTGATAGCCTGAGAAGCAATCGAGGAGGGATAGCATTTGGCAGCCTGCCGCTCTGTCGACCAGGGTGCTTATGTTTGGGAGGGGGAAGTCATCCTTCGGACAGGCTTTGTTCAAGCAAGTGAAATCGACGCACATTCGCCATTTTTTATTCTTCTTTTGGACTAGGACCACATTTGAGAGCCAAGTTGGGTATTTGACTGGGCGAATGACGCCTGCGTCCAGAAGCCTTTTTACCTCAGCCTTCGCTGCCTCCTTTCTTTCTTCTGACATCTTGCGAAGCTTTTGTTTGATTGGGCGATAACCTGTCTTGATGTTCAGGCTATGCTCGATCATTGATCTGTTGACTCCTTTTAGGTCTTCGGCGGACCAAGCGAAGGGGTGTCGGAATTTTCTCTGAGGAAGGTGACGAGGTTGCCTTCTGATCGAGGGTCTAGATTGGCTGAGATGATCACCTTTCTTTCTTCATTACCCTCGAAGAGTTGGACTTGTTTGGTTTCGTCCTTTGGCGCCGCCTTCACTCTGTCATTGCAGACCTCGCCTTCGACGCTGATACCGGGGGTTTGATGTTTTGACAAATTATGTACATTGCGTTGCCCCGGAGCGACGTTCCCTTCAGCTGTCCTTGCAATGTCCTGGTCCCCGAATACCGCGACGACACCCTTCGGCGCGGGAAGTTTCATGCATAGGTAGGCGGGATGGATGACCGCATTGAACGCGTTTGTGACCCCTCGGCCAAAAATGGCATTGTATGGGTAGAACATGTCGACGACATCAAATGTTATGTGTTCCGTCCTGCAGTTGATTTGGTCGCCGAAGGTCACGGGCAGAGAAATTTTCCCGACGGCTCTTACTTGTTGACCGCCGAAACCGTATAGGGGGTTGTCGGCCGGTTGCAGAAGATTTCTGTCAAGCTTCATGCTGTCGAAGGTTGAAGCGAACAAGATGTCAGCGGAGCTTCCGGTATCGACCAGTATTTTGGTGACGGTCCACCCGGCGAGGTTGGTTTCGATCACCATGGCATCTGTGTGAGGGTAATCTCTTAGCTTCATGTCACTGGAATCGAAGGTTATGGGGATGTGAGACCAACGACCAAATTTATGTGGTCCTTCGACGGCCACGTGGTGAACGCGTCTGGCATGTTCCTTCCTCTGCCGTTTGTTGCCATGGTCTTCGTTTGAGCCTCCGGTGATAGCTAGAATGACACCGAAGGTCGATGTTGGATTGTTGATGGTTGTTTGGTTCGAGCCTTCGGCTTTCACAGGTTGTGGTGCTGGTAACGCGGGGATCTGCGATGGTGGTGGCAGAGCGCTGGTGGCTTGGTGGGTTGTTGGAATTTGGTTTTGCGGGGTAGCTGGGTATGTGACTGTGTAAGGTGGGTTTTGGCGTTGTGGGGTGGTGGTTGGCTGATAATGGGTTTGGTTGTAGAGTGGGTGGTGGGTGTAGGGGGTTGTTGCGAAGGTAGGCCGTAGTTTATGGGGGTATAGTGGTATGTTGGATTTGGTGGGTGGAAGCTTGGTTTCCTTGTGTGGTTTATGGTTCGGGGGTCTGACATGGCAGGTTTCCTGGATTCCTGGAATTCTTTTCCTTTGGCGAAGCATTCGCATTGCTTTGTTGTGTGCCCCTTTCCCATTCCACAGAAGTGACAATACATTTTGGCAGGATCTCGCTGCTGGTAACGCTGGTTCGGCGGAGGTGGCAAAGCCTGCGGGGCTTGGCTGCTCGGGTGATGAGCGTCCCGTGTTTGATGTTCATAGCTTGTTGCTTTGTTGATCGCACCAACGTTGCTTTGCTCTTGGCGAGGGTTGCTTTCTCTCGGTTGAGGCCTCGGCTGTGGCCTCTGCTGAGACCTCCGAGCGTCGGACTTTGCTCTGAAATCCATATCAGCTCTATAGTATCTTTCCATTGTTTCATGCAACTCCTCGATCGAGTTTGCCGGTTTTCTGGCAAATTTTGAGGAGCATGGTCCTGGGCGCAGACCACTGACTGCAGCGAGGATGACAGCCTCGTCAGATATCCCAGGGGTCCTCGCTCTGATTTGAATGAACCTTCGCCAGTAATCTTGGAGCGGCTCGCGTTCCTCTTGCTTGCAGTTGAATAGCTCGATGGGGTTTAACGGGGCTGGAGTGATGCCCTTGAAGTTTGTACACAGCTTGTCTCTGAGGGAGGCCCAGGAGTCCACAGTTCCGGGGCGAAGGTTGCTGTACCAAGTTTGTGCGATGTCTCGCAGAATGATGACAAAGGATTTGGCCATTGTTGATTCGTCACCGCCTGCTGCGGCAACCGCTGCTTCATAGCTCATGATGAACTGGCGAGGGTCGGAAAGTCCATCATAGCGAGGTAGGTTTTGTGGATTATAGCAAGGTGGCCAGGGCTGGGTTTGGAGTGTTTGGGAGAGTGGTGACTTTGGATCGTATGACATTTGGTGTTGTTGATGCCTTCGCTGAATGCGAAGGTTTTGCTCTCTCTCATCTGGGTAGAGTTGGCGGAGGTTTGGGTGTCTCACAAGATATGGCTCTGGGTGTACTGGTGGTGGTGGGGGTGGTGGGTGGTGACGAAGGTTGTCTTGATTTGGCTCCTCATTCCCCTCTCGCAACGGGGGTATCTCCTCATTGTTCCAGCCCTCGGCTTCGGCTTCTGCCGCGGCGAGGGACTCCTCCATGCGGCGAAGCTGCTCCCTGGCCTCGTCTGCCCTCTGTCTGATTGAGCGCAGTCGGTTGTGCCTCTCAAGCTGTTCCAGGCGCCTCTTCTTCTCTTGCAGCTCAGCCTCGAGCCTTTCAAGGGCCTCGAGGCCCACCTCTTCTCCTTCCCCTTCTCCTTCCCCCGAAGTGTGTGGGTGCGGCTGTGTTCGCCACTCGGGCCTGGGGGCCCAGGGATTGGGGTTCCGGGGTGACATTTTCTCCTCCCGAGGGTTGTGCAATTTCCTCAGCAGGCGGGACCACCGCTGCCGCCTCTCTAGCAACGCGCTGGTCCCTCGCCGAAAGTGCTCTCCTGTTTCCCGCCATTTCAGACTTCAGCTCCCCACGGACGGCGCCAAACTGTTGGGAGCACACTTGCCCAACCTCCGCACTTGTGCGGGGGAAGGAACGAAGGTGACCAAGCGTCGGATGTAGTAGCGAAGGTGAAACGGAAGTGGAAAGCGCTCGAATTCCCAAAAAGTCGTCCCTTACACTGTTCATCCCCTTGGTATTTATAGGGAATGCCAAGGGGTGCGAGCCAGATTACAAAAGGGTACAGCAAAGATTCCTCGTCTCCGCGCAGGGAGGAAGGGCAGAAGCGTAAACACACAGCTGGAGCGGAAACCCTAATCGGTCACACCCCGGCGCGCCGCCACCTGGCCCCCTGTTCACCTTCGGGGAGAGGTGCGGCGGTCTTGACCTTCGGCCGCGCTCACCCTTGGGCCCGCGCACCTCCGGCTTCACTTGCCTCCCGGGAGAGGCAAGTGATCACGCTCGCTGCTTGCCTGGACCCTCGCTCCATCCGAAGGTGGTGTCGACGGCCAGCGAAGGTTTCTCGCAGCGCGACCATCGCCTCAGACCTGCACGGGAACACAGCAAGAGAGCGAGGGTTGAGCCCGCATTCGGGGGTCAGGGTAGTGGCCTCCGATGGTAGAGAGACCCCGCAAGCACGCCAGGCGTTACGCGAGGGCTGAATTTGGGCACCAGTTCGGGCGGCGCTTCTGTCGAGGGTCCTTTCCCCCAACAAGAGGATACATCACAGATAAACGAAATCGGATTTAAAACATCAGAGTGCGAATTTAAAACCAAGTTATTACAAAACCGAATTTAAAGTGCGGAAGCTTAAATAAGTTTTGAAATATGACCACCACACATGTGGTCCAAATAAAACACTGTTTGATAAATTCAACTCAACACAACTCACTCCTCCTTTTTCAAGTAATGTGCCACAAGAAGTCTCAGACCAGCAAAAGACAAGGGGAAGCTTCTGGACGACCCTGCCTTGGGCCTACTCCTCATCACCTTCCACTGGGTAGAGGCAATACTTACAATAGCCATAGTACACCTGGCCATCTGCAACAAATGGGATAAACCCTGAGTACGGGAATGTACTCAGCTAGACTTACCCGTCCAACTGAAAATAAAGACACCAAGGGTATGCAAGGCCTTTTCGGTGGAGCTGGGATTTTTAGTTGCGAAAGCTCAAAATTAAGATAATGAGTATTAATGACATAGATGAGCTATCAGTTTTTAGTCCTATCTCTTATTCTAGGTTTTGCACCTGAACTACTGCACACACTTGAGTCTAACAAGCAATAATATAACCATATCCAGTTGACTTATCCACATTTTTGTTGAACCTTTAAGCATCACATGGAGTTGCATCGTGGTGAAGCTCGCCATAGTTTCCCACTAACCGGGGGAGACGGTGACTCGAATCGAATTCCAAACCAGCTGGTGAAAGACCTTTAATACCATCACACACTTTCCCCGTCGTGTCCATGCATTGGGTGACCGCTCGATGCTTGTTCGTGGTGGTAATCGTCGTGGTTCAAGCATGGACCGCCTAATTGGAACCTGGTGATGGCCTCTCGCGGCAGATCACATTTCCATACTAGAGGGCGCGACTTAGGGTCGAAACCGGCCCGAACAGCTTCTAACCGGCTTTGCGGTCGATGATTACAGCACCGACATATCCCTAAGTAAAAGGGCGCGTTCAAAAATGAACGAGGGCCAACATCGATACAAACCTACATGATCCAACGGACGGACTGCCCCAAGTTTCCAAACATGTGCCTTGCCTTCCAGTTGACCATATTTCATTACTACTTAGGTTCTTTTCCACGATAGCAAAATATAGCCAACCGTGATCCGGTAAATACCCATTAGGGGTATTACGGAAACATCCTTAACTACCACTTTCATTATAAATAAGGAACAGGATTACAAGGCATGTATAAACAATATTCAAGGAAGGGAAATGCAGCAGGTAGGATTCAATCAACTCCTATACATAATGCATCACAAAACAAAATACTCAAGTAAATTAATTATAAAAACTGGGAGACTTAAGGATGCTCCGGGGCTTGCCTTGAGCGAAGACCGAGGCCTCGTGGGAGGGGCACTCGGGCAAGTTAGTTTCCTGTCCGGGGTCGACCTCCTCGGCTTGATGAAGTTCCGGGATCTCCTCCTCGACGCTTGCCTCCTGCTCCTGGTCAGGCTCCGGGAGTGTCGATCCTATTGCATGCGGTAAATAACAAATAAATAATGCGGGGTGCGAGATATGGTGGTGTGAAAAGCAATATTTGTTGCAAACCAATAAAACCAACTTGTTAAACCACTTTTGACATTGAGGTAAATACTTATTGACCTCATAAAACAAAATCATTATTTTAACTATTTCCCATTTAGAAATTCAAAAGAGACTCAAGTTTGAACTGCAAGTATATTTTTCTAAACTTGGAAAAATCCACAAAAATTCCAGGAGATAACCGACACTAACTGGACTTCACTGACTAATTTCCAGCAAGAGATAAAATACAGAACAGCGGCTACAAAAAGATGAAATACACTGCTCAAAAAGTGTTTTGAACTAACTTTTCACACGAAAAGTGTCAAACAGTAGATTTCATAATTTTCCTAGATTTATCTACTCATAAACATTCTACTGTAGAAAATTTACTGTCAGAACATAATTACAGAAACCTACACAAAATTAACAAATCTATTCCAAAATAACCCATCTGAACTACAACCCTACTGGAAAAGGGTGCTAAACTCAGTTTCATATTTTTCCCAGATTCTATTCCACATTTCATATTTATCAAGGAAGTTCCATGAATAGAAACATTATATTATTTCTTACATGAATTTCCAAAGAAAAACGCAGAAAATTACATTTACACAACTTCTTATTTTTCCATATAACAACCTACATTTTACATTTTTCTTAGCTTGAACATCACATACAGAGACTGCACAAATTTTCCCACATTTTATTTTGACATATAAAACACCTTAACACTTATTCTAAGAAAACAGCCAAAAAGGACTTTAAACCAAAATAGAAAATTTCTCTACATAAACAGTGGCTCAATCATTTTTCACAGGTACAAAACATGATAAGAAACCCAAAATTTTCCATGAATTAACTTGACCAGAAAACATATATAACCATTTATCTCAACAAAAGCACATAAACGGAAATAAATAAAAACAGTAATAAAAACTTCTACCAAAAATACTTTCGTATTTTTCCATGATAGATCTACTCATGAGCAAGCTACCAAAACTGAGAGCACTTCATTTGGACTTTTAAATCGTGCTACACAAAAATAACAAGCCTTTCTGGAAATTAAAAGAAAAAAGGAAAACCATTTGAATCTCCCGGCCTGGCTTCGTGGACTCGGCCCATAGACCGCGTGAGACTGACGTATGGGGCCCGCTGGTCAACGGGACCCACCGGTCAGAGAGGGCGAAGCAGGGGAGAAGAGTTGACCGCGGCTTGCATCGCCGGCGTTGAGGGCTAGCTTGGTGAGTTCACCTCGACTAGGCGCATCTGGTGGTGGGGTTGGTTTGGCTAGCGCATGGCCGTAGCTCGCCGGCGGCGAGCGGTGGCGGATGGCGGCGGCGGTGACGTACGGCTATGCCGTTTCCGGCGGTCGCCGGCCAAATTGATGGAAGGGGAAGAACTAGCAAACCCTAGGGAGGCTATCGGAGGGCTTGGTTTGGCCTGTGAAGCTCCAGAGGAGCTTGGCCTCGGGCACGGCCATGGCGGCGGCCATGGTGCTCGGCCGGAGGTGGAGGGAGAGCTATGGGGCGGTAGAGAGTTTGCGCACTAGTGTTCTCACCTTGCCTTTGCTTGGCGAAGCTGGCGAGTGAAGGAGGAGGTGGCGGAGCTTTGGAAGGGGGCGAACGGCTTCGAGCTCTGGGCGGCGCTGATGGCGACCGCGGCGGCGCTCCTCGGGCTCCGGCGTCAGCGGGGCTTGGCTGGGGAAGATGGCATGCGCACGGCGCGTGCACGGTGTGGGCGGAGTGGCTGGCGAGAGGAATCGGACGGTGGTGGACGGTTGCGGCCGGAACGGTGGGGTGTTCTCGCGGTGTCGAACGGTGACGGCATGAGCGTCCGCGCTTCGCGTTCTTTCGCGGAGAGGAGAAGTGAGGGCGAGAGCGAGGGAGTGTGCGTGTGGGTGAGTGAGGGAGTGGGAAGTGGTGCTCGGGGTTTTGGCCGTGGCCTTGGCCGGCCGGCGGTCGTGGCGGGGCCCGGCGTGGCGTGCGGCGAGCGTCGGCATGGTGAGCGAGGGCGGCGCGGCAGGCGAGGCTGGCGCGGAGTGGCTGGGGGAGATTTGTGGCATGATTGCGGAGGCAAGGATCGGGCGAGGAGTGGGCGAGGGAGATTTGCGCAGGCATCGCTGGCCACGTGGCGCGGACGCCGACGTACGGCGCGGCGTCGGTCGCGCGCGGCGCGGCGCGGGCGAGCGCGCGGGCGGGTAGCGCGCGGCGCGACGCGAGCGGGCTGGCGTGGGCTGGGCCGAAAGGCCGGATGGGCCGAAAGTGAGGGCGCGGGAAAAAAAATTCTTTTCCTTTTTCTTTTTCCAAAAACCTTTCAAACTTTGACCATTAAAAACAGCTTCAAAAACTCCAAACTAGGTTTTGACCCAAAAATAAAAGTTGCTCAAAATAATTTTCTCTACAACTTTCATATAGAACATTTTTGCTGAAAAGCAATTTTAAAATCTCCATAGAAATAAAACCCAAATTTGAGACATAAATCATTTTGTTTTCCATGTTTTTATTTCCTTAACAAATTTTGAACTAGGTCAAAATGTTAACATGGAAAGTGTTACACTCAATATTCTTTATTTTGCAAACTTAGTTGCCAAGACAGAACCCACTTAAACCATCAAGTCCAATAGAAATACCAACTCCAATAAATAAGCAAAAGGCATAAACACACTCAAGCACATGAAATGATGCCATGCGTTGCTTATGCATTTTAGTAGCTAAATATAGTTCCTAATGCAGTGCTTGACACTAGGGTGTCACAGCCCTTCCCCCTTAAAGAAATCTTGTCCCGAGATTTTGAGTTACGTACCAAACTTTATAAAAAGCGGGATAGTTCACGCGTAAGTACTCCTCGGTTTCCCAAGTCGCATCGTTGGGTCCGTGGTTGCTCCAGAGAATCTTGTAAATCTTCACTGTTTGGTTGCGAGTCTCTCGAGTCTTGGTATCCAATATCTCCTGAGGTTGTTCATAGTATTCCAGATCTGATCTGATGGAGACATCCGGGATCCGAACTTCTTCCCGTTCTGGAACTCGAAGACACTTCTTTAACTGGGACACATGAAACACGGGAAAGACTGTGCTCATATCTGGGGGTAACTGCACTTCATAGGCTAATTCTCCCTTTTTGGCTATGATCTGATATGGTCCCACGTATCGGGGTGCTAACTTTTTCTTAATTCCAAAATGTTGGACCTTTCTCATGGGTGAGACCTTAAGGTAGACATAATCTCCTACTTGGAATTCCAAGGGTCTCCTTTGTGTGTCTGCATAGCTTTTCTGTCGGGATTGTGCTGCCTTGATATGTTGTTGTACCGTTTGCACAATCTCCTCGGCATCCCTTACATAATCTGACCTGTAATATCCTCGATCTCCTGATTCAACCAAATTAACTGGGGTTCTGCATCTTCGTCCATATAAGACTTCGAACGGTTCCATCTTTATACATTCCTGATAGCTATTGTTATATGAGAACTCGGCGAGGGGTAACCACTTTTCCCATGATTCTCCTGATGATATCTTCCAAAATTTGATTCACTCTTTCTGTCTGTCCTGCGGTTTGGGGATGATAAGCAGAACTTCTTACCAACTTAGTCCCAAGCTCCTTGTGCAACTGTTCCGAAAAATGGGCTATGAACTGGGGTCCTCTATCAGAAACAATCCTCTTAGGAACTCCATGTAACCTCAAGATGTTCTGAATGTACAAGTCGGCATACTGGTGTGGCCGATGGGTAGTCTTAACTGGGTTGAAGTGAGCCACTTTAGATAACCGATCCACGATAACCCAGATAGAATCATTTCCTTTTTGACTGGTGGGGAGACCTGTGACGAAATCCATACTAATCTCTTCCCATTTCCACTCTGGGATTGATAACGGTTGTAACAGTCCGGCACGTCTTAGGTGTATCGCTTTTATCCTGCAGCAAGTATCACACCTTGCGACATAAGCTGCAATTTCTTTCTTCATCTTTGACCACCAATACCTTGTTCTCAGATCTTGGTACATCTTACCACTTCCTGGATGGATAGATAACTTTGAATTATGGGCTTCACTCAGAATTCTTTCTTTCAGCTCCGTGTTCTTAGGTATAACCAACCTTTGATTATACCACAGAATTCCCTGTTCATCTGTTCTGAAGTTCAAAGAACTATTGGTTTCCAATCTCTTCTTGATCTGGTCAATTTCTTCATCGGTCTTTTGTCCTTCGATGATGTCACTCTCCAGGGTGCACTGAAGGGTGATATTGTTTAACATAATAGGGTGCATAAGGTTAAATCCATCTTCCAAAAGTGGTTGTAGGGAGTTGCATTGAGTCTTGCGACTCAAGGCATCTGCTACAACATTCACTTTTCTGGGGTGGTAATGCACTTCCAGGTTGTAATCCTTAATCAACTATAACCATCTCCTCTGCCTCATATTCAACTCTGGCTGGGTGAAGATATATTTCAAACTTTTCTGATCTGTGTACACGTGACATAAGTTACCCATAAGATAATGCCTCCATATCTTGAGTGCATGAACTACGGCTGCCAATTCCAAATCATGAGTCGGGTAATTCTCTTCATGTGGTCGCAACTGACGTGAAGCATATGCGATAACTCTCTCATTCTGCATAAGCACACATCCAAGTCCAATCTTGGATGCGTCACAAAACACATCAAAAGGTTCCTCCAAATCTGGTTGCGCCAAAACGGGTGCAGAAGTCAATAACGTTCGCAGAGTGCGAAAAGCTGCCTCACACTCTGGAGTCCATTCAAACTTCTTGTTCTTCTGAGTTAGATGAGTCATAGGCTTTGCGATCCTAGAGAAATTCGGAATGAACCGACGGTAGTACCCAGCTAATCCTAGAAAGCTACGTACCTCATGTACGTTAGTGGATGCTTGACAATCCATAACTTCTTATACCTTCGTGGGATCCACAGAAATTCCTTCCTCTGAAAGGACGTGTCCAAGAAAGGGTACCTTCTTTAACCAAAACTCACACTTGCTAAACTTAGCATACAACTTGTGCTCTCGAAGTCGAACTAAGACGACTCGTAGATGCTCAGCATGATCTTTCTCATTTCTAGAGTATACTAAAATGTCATCAATAAACACCACAACAAACTTGTCCAACTCAGGCATGAAGACGGAATTCATCAGGTACATAAAATGTGCCGATGTGTTGGTTAACCCGAATGACATAACTAGATACTCATAGAGTCCATATCTAGTGGAGAAGGCTATTTTTGGTATATCCTCTCTCCTGATCTTAATCTGATGGTATCCTGACCTCAAGTCGATCTTGGAGAACACTTTTGCCTTTGATAACTGATCAAACAAGACATCGATTCGGGGTAAGGGATAATTATTCTTTATGGTTACTGCATTCAAAGGTCTGTAATCCACGCACATCCGTAAAGTTTTATCCTTCTTCTTTACGAATATGGCGGGACATCCACAAGGTGACAAACTAGGACGTATCAAGCCTTTATCCAAAAGTTCTTGCATCTGAGCCTTGAGCTCTGCTAACTCATTAGCTGGCATCCTATACGGCCTCTAAGAAATGGGTGCCGTTCCGGGAATTAACTCTATAGCAAACTCCACATCCCTATCTGGTGGTAGTCCTAGCAACTCATCAGGAAAGACATCTGGAAACTCGCACACTACTAGGATCTCAGCTATCTGCTTGGCTGTGATATTGAACAACACTCCGATCTCATGGGGGTTTCGGGGTAACTTAAACAGAAAAGAAGTCCCATTCCGGGGACTGACCAAGGAAACTACTCGCTCTGAAATGTCAAGATTGACCTTCCAGAGTTTCATCCAACCCATACCCAAGATTACATCCAAACCTAGACCAGGGATGACTATGGGATCCACTATGGCCTGTTTATCCCGAAAAGTCATCTCCACTCCTTTCGCCATTTTACGGGCGGATAGAACAGCTCCGGCGGAACTTATCTGATACCCCCGATCCAACTCTACTAACCCGAGATTACTTCTTATAGCAAAATTCTCACTTATAAAAGAATGTGATGCTCCGGAATCAAACAACACAACTGCGGGGTACTGATTAACAAGAAACGTACCAGCAGTGACAGGTTCTCCTTCAGGCACTTCTTCCACGATAGTATAATGTACATGACCTGCGCGAGGTGGAGGCTGGGTGTACTGCTTCTTTGGACGAGGGCACTGACGTGATAGGTGTCCGGTCTGACCACAGTTGTAGCATGGTCCAATTACGTACGGGGTCTTAGGACCTCCTGCACCTCCTGCCTTAGCCTTATTCTGCATCAGAGGAGCGGTGTAGGGCTTCTGGAAACTCGGGCGGGAGCGGTTGTTCGTTATCTTCCTCTGCGGAGGGTGGAATCTTGCTCCTGTAACCGGCGGGCGGTATGGGGTGCGTGCTCCGAAAGGGGTCCTCTGTTGAGACGAACCTCCTTCATTCGCACGACGACGAGTCTCTGTCGCCAGCCTGCTGTCATTCGCTTCCTGATTGAGACAGTCACTGACAAAGTCACTGAAGGTAGTGCAGTGATTGTTGGCCATCTTAGAAAGCATGGTGGCACTCATGCAACGCTTGAAACTTGCAATCTTCTTGGCCTCTGTGTTGACAAAGTCTGGAGCATAATGAGACAGGTTGTTGAAGCTATGTAGATACTCTGACATAGACCTAGTTCCCTGAGACAGCCTCATGAACTCTGCAGTCTTCATTTCCATCAGACCACTGGGGATGTAGTGGTTACGCATAGCAGTCGAGAACTGATCCCAAGTGACTTGTGCATTTACAGGTAGGGATGCACGATACTGGGCCCACCACAAACCTGCCGGTCCTTCCAACATGTGGGCGGCATACTCCGCCTTAAGCTCTTCCGTCAGGCGAAGCAGGCGGAACTTCTGGATGATGGAGTTCAACCACTCATCTGCCTCAAGCGGTTCGGTGGCTTCCTTGAACACAAGGGGACGAGTGTCCAAGAAGTCACGGTAGGAGCTGTACTGATTGGGCTTCGGGCCTTGGCGCTGCTGATGCTGCTGCGCGGTGCTGTTAGCAATGTTGCGGAGGGTGGCCTCCATATGCCTCTGCATTTCTTCCATGTTCCTCTGGCTTCCCAGAAACTGGCCGAAAAACGCTTCTGGCGTCATCGGTGCCTGTGGGGGTGGTGGCAGATTCTCCTCCTGTCTAGACCCCTATCCACGTTGGCTACGAGTGAGTGTCGGCATCTGCATATCCCATTAATAAGCAGTCATTAGGTGATGTTACATTGATCATGAATAAATACTGCGCTGTACATAAATTAAAATTTAGCACACGACCAAGTATAATTATTCATTTCCATACAACATCACAGAATAATTGCTCGAAATTAGACATGCAAACGATGGAATTTCCATAAAAAGGTGCTAGATCGAAGTCTGGACTTTGTCCAAAAGCCATACACACCACCATACAACTTAAACATAAAACCAACTCCTGTCTGGGGGGTTACATCATCAGCGAGCGTGCTCAAGCTATACAAAAGAAAATAACTCCGAACGAACTAACGCTCAGGCGTCTCCAGCGGCGGATGCGGCGTCCTCTATGTCAGCGTCGAACATAGGCTCGTCATCGTGAGCCTCCTCCGGTGGGACGTCGGGACCAAGGACTTCTCCATCCTGGGGGTCCTGGGCCTCGGCTGCGGGAACCTCGGCAGCTGCTGGGGCGGCGGTCTCCTGTGCGGCGTGGTGCATCTGATGGACTACCTCATGGAGCTGGTCGATATAGGCCTGCTGGCCATGGATCTGCTGTATCAAGAGGTGAGCTCCCTCTCTGAGCTGGTCGAGCGCGGTGCGGGCCTCATCCCTCTGGAGGGTGGTAGTCAGGTACATCTGCTCAGCTATGGTCCTGGCAGTGGTCTCTGCACCTACGGTAGCACGGGCGTCGTCACGCTCAAGAGTGACCTGCTGCAATCTCTCCTGAAGGCGGGCTACCTCAGCGTCAAACTCCTCCTGTAGTCTTCCCTTGTTCTGGTAGGTGGCAGTGAGAGTGAAGGACATGCTCTCGAGAGTGCGCTCCAAACTCTCACATACACCTAGCAAAGCTCCGGTGGCGCTCATCGCAGGCGTCTCACAGAAGAACCTCTCCTCGGGGCTCCCTGTCAGAACTGACTCCAAAGTCTGCCTCCAGCGCAATGGAAAAGGTGATCCACGTGGGAACACTCCTGCCATCGCACTAGCAAGGTCGGCGGGGAAACGAGCGATGATGTCCTTCAGCACTAGGTATGCTGCCCTGTTAGCTCCATCCTTGGCGCACGTGCCTCTGGTGATCTCAGTCCATCCTGTCCAGTGAGGCTTGGCAGGCATGGCTTTGACCTTGATCTGCACCATGACCAGAGAATCCTGCCCATAGATCTCCTTCTACCAAGAATACTTGGGCTCCTGTCCCTCCTCATAGCCCACGGGCTGCAGAATCCTCCAGAGGATGGTCGGCAACCCAAAGTAGGTCAAGAACGTCTTCCGGGTCAGCTTGGTGGCCAAGCGGTGACGCGGAACTCCTCTTCCTCCGGTGGCCTTGCGAGTGGTCAACTTAGTCCGGGCCATCTATAGAAACAAAAGGGTTTCAAACTCTCGTGAGACGGATATTAAGTTGGCAAATTTTTATATAAAGGAGACAACTTTTAATTAAGGGGAGGTAATGTAAATGCAAGAATTTAAACGTGATGCATGATCGTACTTACGTTCTCACTCACTAACATGACTCGTATGTCCTAACGTTCTAGTCGGTGGCAAGAACGATCTCTCATGTGTTATCTACATGTTCTACTCGATCGCATAGTTAGTGTACCTGCAGAAGATTCATTTCAGCCCAAAGCAATCCCAATGATAAAACAACTGAGTATTGGCTAATATGCGCAAAATACATAGAAGCCAACACTAAACACTATGCACCAACAGAGAAAACACCCTCAAAACATTGATACCCTCGTATGTGTCTGCGTGGAGCTCGCACATAATTGGTATAAGAACTCTCACCTAGACTGACGATTGGACGGTCATGCTCTCATACCTCACAAAATCATTTTATACATGTTTTCGCGATCGACGCATTCTCTTTTTCCCCGAGAATGGACCAGCAAATAAAGATCCAGCATGAAGCAAAACCCTGAACCCTGTTAGCAGTTAAGCCACCTGATTCCTAGTATAGGCTTAAGGACGAGACTGGGCACACTTAGTACTTAAAATAGTTTTGAAATACCCATTTTAGTTCAAAAATAACTCCGGTCGGATGCAATAACTTGAACCATGCTCCGATACCAGCTGTCGTGGAACCGTCCTGGTTATAAGGACTCAAGTACCGTCTTAGTCAATTACGTCTGACATCGACCCGCACTTGAAGCCATATAACCCCGGTAGTCTGGAAATCTCGAAGGATTTCAACATCGTACAACATACAGGATCACATCATTTAAGTATTACATTCGAGAGGATACATCACAGATAAACAAAATCGGATTTAAAACATCAGAGTGCGAATTTAAAACCAAGTTATTACAATACCGAATTTAAAGTGCGGAAGCTTAAATAAGTTTTGAAATACGACCACTGTTGACACATGCTAACGTCGTTACTAGGATTAGACTATGGAGTCTATCCCCGGCAACGGCGCCAGAAATGCTTGTTGGTAGTTCTTAGCTACACCTAGGATAGGGTAGCTAAAGCAGCTATCTACTAATGCCAAATGGGGTTGTCAATCCCGACACTAGTAGGAGCTAGCTAGAGAGGTTGCAATCTACCAAGAGGAGATTCTGCAAGCGCACAGAACTATCGTAGTAGCACTTCGCCTGGGAGTACCAGGTGTCGATTTATTTGATCCCAAGGGAAGGCTAGGGTGGTGAATGAGTTGAGTCAAGGAGGGGATGAGAGTCGAAGAAATAAGAAAAAGGAAAAGGGGAGAAGGGAAGATGAAAGGATAGAAAGAATATATGGATGGCTTGGTAAGGATGAAATCGATGGCTAAGGTAAGGTGGATAACTAGATAGATAAATAGTTGAAGGGAAATATGATAACTAAGGATAACTAAGATAACTATGATAACTAATCCTAGGTAACCACTAAGCAAGATAACTACGAAGCAAGATAGTTATGAAGCAGGGCAGGCAAAAGATAATAAGCAACTAAGTTGAGTATAGTTTTAGTCCTATCTTGTCAAGTATCAAGGCGTACTAGCCTTTACCACTTACTTAGGTTGAACGCTAGCACAACGAGCCTTACTGTTAAACTGGGCCAACTACATGGTGGAATTCAAGGCGCACAGGGCTGTCACCACCTGCTTGCTACCACAGCTATCCGGGGGTCCAGCCGTATCTGAAGGCAAGTCTATAACTAAGCACCACGCTTAACTATATTCTAACTATCTCTATCCTAGCTCTGAATAGAGACACCCTTGCGGACGTCAGAGCAAACACTTGACTTAATAAGATAAACACTAAATTAACTAAGCAACCTATTGGCAAAGATCAAACACTAAGCTCACTAGAGATTAACTACTATGGCTAAGTGAATTGAACTGTAGGATAGCTAGGCACTCAAGCAATCAATCAAGTATACCACTCAATACTGATAAGTAGAATAAAGTAATACTTGAAATGATAGTACTAGAATATAGTAAAAGCTTGAGTAACAAGAGCAAAACCTGAACTGGAGATGAAGGAAGATTCTTCCCAGCTCTAGAGCCGATCACTCGCACGCCTCTACTCTTGAGCTAAGCCTTGAGCAGCGCTACCGCGAGGGTGAAGATGCCTTGCTCAACTAGCTACCTACTTGCCTAAGCTCTCAGAGCTTCTAACCAACTCTCACTTCTCTTGCTTGGTGTTGCTTTCCTTGAGATGGTACGAATGGAGAGGTGTCTCCACGGGGGTATTTATAGCTTGAGGAGTGAGCGGGGTTCTTATAGGGGGCAGCCACCCGACCTAGGGTTAGGTCAGGTGGCGGGCGCCACTCCCTACTGGCGGCCTCCAGTCTCCTGGCCGCTGGATGCACCGACATGGATTCAACGGCATCCCGGTGGTTGTCCGAGGCGGTTTGGAGGTCGGGTGCATGTCTGGGTAACCGCCCATCTGCCTTGATCCGCGCCACTTCATCCTGAGCCGTTCGATGCCACTGACCTAGTGACCAAGGGCCAGGATTTGGCCCTAGGGAGGTCACACGGATCGGTGACGTGGCAGGGGGTGAAGCTTGGGCCAACCCAAGTGGCGGGCGCCACTTGTGGCTGGCGGGCGCCACCTAGGGGTGGCGGGCGCCACCTCTCTTAGGCCCATTTGGGCCCTGCCGAGTGGGCTTGTCTCCTGGTGGGTCCATATGTCCAAATTTGGTTCAAATCCTGCATTCAAATAGAATTGTATGGACATGTGGAATTCGGTTAGTTTGAAACCTATTTGACTACATTTCATGCCTTTTTGGTGGACTTTAGGGTCAAATGTTGACGGTAAAACAGGTGTTTAAGGAGCATCAACAAACTCCCTCAAGCTAACCTGTTGCTCGTCCTCGAGCAACAATGCGGTTTAAGCATTGAGCATGAAAAAGATAGCAACTTAAGATGTTTGCAAGTGCATATTGTATAGTGAGAAATAACTTATCATATATCATGAATCATAGCAATGTGGGGCTTATAGCTTTTCACTTCAAACATGCAAGAGTTAAATAAAGCAGTAGATAGGAAACTTTTATCTTGCTTAGGTTTGACTAGGATTCTGTCTGGAGGTTTTTCAAGGTTTTTAAAAGATAACAACTTGCTTAAGTCCTCCTAGATCACTCAATCACTCAATGGTGTTTAAATCCTCACTTAGGCCAAAATGTAGCCTCTCCTATTTCTAAAGAATGATATGTGGAGTTATAGGTAGGCTAAGAACCATGAGCAAATTGTCTAATGTTTATTGCTAAGCGAGAGGGGATTATGATAACTAAGGATAACTAAGATAACTAACTACTAACTAACTACTAGGTAACCACTAAGCAAGATAACTACAAAGCAAGATAGTTATGAAGCAGGGCAGGCAAAAGACAATAAAGCAACTAAGTTAAGTAAAGTTTTAGTCCTATCTTGTCAAGTATCCAGGCGTACTAGCCTTTACAACTTACTTAGATTGAACGCTAGCACAACGAGCCTTACTGTTAAACTGGGCCAACTACGTGGTGGAATTCAAGGCGCACAGGGTTGTCACCACCTGCTTGCTACCACAGCTATCCGGGGGTCCAGCCGTATCTGAAGGCAAGTCTATAACTAAGCACCACGCTTAACTATATTCTAACTATCTCTACCCTATCTTTGAATAGAGACACCCTTGCGGACGTCAGAGAAAATACTTGACTTAATAAGATAAACACTAAACTAACTAAGCAACCTATTGGCAAAGATCAAACACTAAGCTCACTAGAGATTAACTACTATGGCTAAGTGAATTGAACTATAGGACAGCTAGGCACTCAAGCAATCAATCAAGTATACCACTCAATACTGATAAGTAGATTAAAGTAATACTTGAAATGATAGTACTAGAATATAGTAAAAGCTTGAGTAACAAGAGCAAAACCTGAACCGGAGATGATGGAAGACTCTTCCCAGCTCCAGAGCCGATCACTCGCACGCCTCTACTCTTGAGCTAAGCCTTGAGCAGCGCTACCGCGAGGGCGAAGATGTCTTGCTCAACTAGCTACCTACTTGCCTAAGCTCTCTGAGATTCTAACCTACTCTCACTTCTCTTGCTTGGTGTTGCTTTGCTTGAGATGGTACGAATGAAGAGGTGCCTCCAGGGGGGTATTTATAGCCTTGAGGAGTGAGGGGGGTTCTTATAGGGGGCAGCCACCCGACCTAGGGTTAGGTCAGGTGGCGGGCACCACTCCCTACTGGCGGCCGCCAGAGCACTGGCCATTGGATGCACTGACATTGATCCAACGGCATCCAGGAGTTTGTCCGAGGCGGTCTGGAGGTCGGTTGCATGTCCTAGCAACCGCCATTCAGCCTTGATCCGCGCCACTCTCTCCTGAGCCGTCCGATGCCACTGACCTAGTGACCAAGGGCCAAGATTTGGCCCTGGGGAGGTCACACGGATCGGTGACGTGGCAGGGGGTGAAGCTTGGGCCAACCCAAGTGGCGGGCGCCACTTGTGGCTGGCGGGCGCCACCTAGGGGTGGCGGGCGCCACCTCTCTTGGGCCCATTTGGGCCCTGCTGAGTGGGCTTGTCTCCTGGTGGGTCCATATGTCCAAATTTGGTTCAAATCCTGCATTCAAATAGAATTCTATAGACATGTGGAATTCGGTTAGTTTGAAACCTATTTGACTACATTTCATGCCTTTTTGGTGGACTTTAGGGTCAAATGTTGACGGTAAAACAGGTGTTTAAGGACCGTCAACAAGCTCCCCCAAGCTAACCTATTGCTCGTCCTCGAGCAACAATGCAGTTTAAGCATTGAGCATGAAAAAGATAGCAACTTAAGATGTCTGCAAGTGCATATTGTATAGTGAGAAATAACTTAGCATATATCATGAATCATAGCAATGTGGGGCTTATAGCTTTTCACTTCAAACATGCAAGAGTGAAATAAAGCAATAGATAGGAAACTTTTATCTTGCTTAGGTTTGACTTGGATTCTGTCTGGAGGTTTTTCAAGGTTTTCAAAAGACAACAACTTGCTTAAGTCCTCCTAGATCACTCAATCACTCAATGGTGTTTAAATCCTCACTTAGGCCAAAATGTAGCCTCTCCTATTTCTAAAGAATGATATGTGGAGTTATAGGTAGGCTAAGAACCATGAGCAAATTGCCTGATTTTTATTGCTAAGCTAGACACTCAGATCATAAGGAGCAGCAAATCATAAAAATTGATCAAGATGTGCATGTGTGGTTATGTGGAAGTGTACAGAGGGATATTTCATAATCCTTCCTAGTTAATTCCTGGGGTCTAGAGCTAATGATAATTCTCTCTCTTTTTTTTGGATACAAAGTGAGTAGACAAAAGATGGGTCCTCACATTTTCTTAGGACATAGTCCTCTTTTGAGCTACTTTGCTCACTTTTTTTTTCTTCAGGACATAGTCCTTTCTTGAGCTACTTTGCTCATTTCTCTCTCTCTCTCTTTTAGCTCTAGATTTCCCCAGGTTATCTATAGGAAAGGATTTTTGAAATGAAAAAGGGAAAGGGAGAGAAATGCTTATTCCCAGTGTAGGAATAAGCATAAGGCTAGCAATGGGATGTTTGCCAGGGTATTGCATATCTCCGGTGTAGAGAATAAGCAATTTATTTGGAGGTTGCAAACTTCCGTAGTGGATAGTAAGCAATATGGTGGGTGTGCGTGTATCTTGATTCAAAAGTTATGATAAGCTTCTCTACTAAGATCTATGAGGTCTAACAAAGCTCAACACAGACAAAGCTCTTTGTGGTTTTGACTAATGACTAACAAATATTTGGCTGGTGGTGGGATGGGATAAAATCTAGGAGGAACTTTTAGCAAGGTTTTCATAATTTTTAAAAGAAATCCTCGATATTAGGTCCTAATTTCACCTTAACAAGTTTAAAGAATTACTCCATTTCTTACTAACTTTACTCACTAAGCATGATTTCAGTTAAAGCATGTGCAACCCACAAAAACTACAACTTAGATAAGACTAGTCATTCAAACCATAACAATAGCAATTGCATGACATATTTCACATCTTATTCAGGTTTCAACTTGTTTAAGCAGATTTTATCAATTTTATTCATGGAATGGATACTTAGGCAAGCATGTTACATTCAAAAGATATAGAATTTAAGAACTGAATGTAAAGTGTAGGCTTGACACATACCTTATTGGAGCGGGAGCCTGCCCCAAGCTGGCTTCTTGCTTGGTGAAGGGCCTTCTTCTTCTCAGTCGGAGCTCTTGTTCTCATTTTTATTAAAAGGGAAACTATCTAATGTTGTGAAAAGGGAAACTATCCTATGATATATACCTATGCATATAACTAATGATAACAGATTTTTTTTAGTTGCATGCATGGCATATGTTATTTATTTCAAAAGGGAAAATTGAAGGGAAATAAAAATTAAAAGTAAAACCATACCTTAGGTCCATGGAGTTTCATCCTTATCGGGTGGATCATCTTCCTTGGGCACTTCTTCTCTTAGTACTCCATCTGGTTCTTCTTCTTTTGGCACCTCTCCTTTGTTATGTGAATCACACAACTTGGGAGGAGGTGGTTCTTTCTTTCTGTTCCACCTTGTTCCTGGGCGCCTCTTCTTGGTATGAACGGGCTTTGCTACCTGCATGTTAGCGGCATATGCGGGACCACGGGAGAAGGAGAATATTTCCTTCCTCCCTCCTAATGTCATTTGAATTTTACCACTCCCGACATATATGCAAGCATTAACAGTATTCAAGAAGGGTCTACCCAAAATTAAAGGCACATCTTTCCTATTTCCCATATCTAGTATTATGAAATCAGCAGGAACATAGGAGCCTCTAATATGAACAGGTAAATCGTTAACTATTCCTTCTACATAGCAAGTGGATTGATCAGCTAGCACAATATAGACAGATGTGGATGACATGGGTGGAAAGAATAAGTTTTCATAAAAATCTTTAGATAAAATGTTCACACTCGATCCTAAATCACACATGGCATTTTTAAAGACTTCACCAAAGATTGAGCATCTAATTATGGGACTACCAGGATCACCCTTTTTAATAGTCATGGTTTGATCTTCATAATAGTTAAAATATTTTATTTCAACCATATTAGCAGTTTCCATGTCAGGTTTAGCAGGAATTTTGCCAGATTCAAAAGATGGTATGATAGCAGCAAGTTGAGCTAATTGGGTTTCTAACATCTTATTAAAGCTAAGTTGATTTTTTCAGAGCAGATGAGAAATCTTCCAATTTAGCATTTATATTCTCAAGAATTTTATCATTCGCCATTAATCTTTCTTTCAAGAAATCAGTAGTTTTACCTTGTGAGTAAACTAAATTTTTCAAGAATGAGAGACCATCAGAATTATGAAAATTAGAGCGGGGGAATGAATTGTTACCTTGAGAATTGGAGTGCTGATTCCATCCTTGATTCTGTTGACAGAAACTGTTGTTGTTGTTGTTAATGAAGTTCAAATCTTCATGTAGTTCGGGGCAGTGGCTCCCAGAATGTCCGGTTTCTCCACAGACTTCACAAGTCATGTAAGATTCCAGAGATTGGACACTCTCTTGTTGGTTCATCTTCTCACAGCTGTCCAGCTTCTTTGCCAGCAGGTCCATCTTGGCCACGATCATGTCGGCTTCCTTAAGGGAATGCATACCTCGCTTACGGGGCTGCAACCTCTCGTCATTCCATCCTTGGTTTGACACCATCTCCTCTATGAGAGCCTTAGCATCTGCAACATCCAAAGAAAAGAATGCACCGCCGGCGGCGGCATCCAAATGGCTTCTAGAGAGTGGGGTTAGGCCATGGTAGAAGTTCTGGATCAATAGCCAGTCCTCCATACCATGGTGCGGACAAGCAGCGACATACTCTTGCAAGCTCTCCCAAGCCTCACGAATAGATTCCTCGGCTTGTTGCGTAAAGCTGGAGATTTTGTTGCGCAGAGCATTCGTCTTGCCCATCGGAAAGAATTTGGCGAGAAAAACATTGGAGCACTTGTCCCATGTGTCTACAGCGTTGCGATCGGTATAGAACCATTGCTTCGCTTTTCCTTGCAAGAATAAAGGAAAGAGACGAAGACGGGGATGGCTTCTTGGATTATCCCCTTAATGGTGAAGGTGCCGCAAATCTCCAAGAATTGTTGGAGGTGAGCATTGGCATCCTCATGAGCCTTGCCACAGAACGGGCTAGCTTGGACCATCATGATGAGAGCCGGTTTCAACTCAAAATTGAGGTTGGCATCGATCACGTCTGGTCCCGTCACTACATTAGCGGTAGAAGGAGTTGAAAATTCATGAATGGTCTTGTTGGCCATCGTGAAGATAGAACGAGATAAGAAAGAAAGAAGTTGAAGAAGATGAAGGAAAAAGATAAGAAGAGTTAAGGAAAGAAAGAATGGGGTAGGATGGGATTCGCTAAGCGGGAGCTTAAGCAAAGATAAATTCGACACGGACTCAACCAATACACCGATTGCCTTCCCCGGCAACGGCGCCAGAAATGCTTGTTGACACTTGCTAACGTCGTTACTAGGACTAGACTATGGAGTCTATCCCCGGCAACTGCGCTAGAAAGGCTTATTGGTAGTTCTTAGCTTCACTAAAGATAGTGCTAGGCAACTATCCCCGGTAACGGCCCAGGAATGCTTGTTGGCACTTGCTAACGTTGTTACTAGGAGTAGACTATGGAGTCTATCCCCGGTAACGGCGTCAGAAGTGCTTGAAGCAAGACCAGTCACTATACCTAAAGGAGTGGAGCTAATGCAGCTGTCTACTAATGCCAAGCGGGGTTGTCAATCCCGACACCAGTAGAAGCTAGCTAGAGAGAATGCAATCTACCAGGAGGAGATTCTGCAAGCGCACAGAACTATCGTAGTAGCACTTCGCCTGGGAGTATCAGGTGTCAATTTATTTGATCCCAAGGGAAGGCTAGGGTGGTGAATGAGTTGAGTCAAGGAGGAGATGAGACTCAAAGAAAAGAGAAAAGTAAAAGGGGAGAAGGGAAGATGAAAGGCTAGAAAGAATATATGGGTGGCTAGGTAAGGATGAAGTGGATGGCTAAGGTAAGGTCGATGGATAGGTAGATAGAGGGGATTATGATAACTAAGGATAACTAAGATAACTAACTACTAACTAACTACTAGGTTACCACTAAGCAAGATAACTACAAAGCAAGATAGTTACGAAGCAGGGCAGGCAAAAGACAATAAAGCAACTAAGTTAAGTAAAGTTTTAGTCCTATCTTGTCAAGTATCGAGGCATACTAGCCTTTACCACTTACTTAGGTTGAACGCTAGCACAACAAGCCTTACTGTTAAACTGGGCTAACTACGTGGTGGAATTCAAGGCGCACAGGGCTGTCACCACCTGCTTGCTACCATAGCTATTCGAGGGTCCAGCCGTATCTGAAGGTAAGTCTATAACTAAGCACCACGCTTAACTATATTCTAACTATCTCTACCCTAGCTTTGAATAGAGACACCCTTGCGGACGTCAGAGCAAATACTTGACTTAATAAGATAAACACTAAACTAACTAAGCAACCTATTGGCAAAGATCAAACACTAAGCTCACTAGAGATTAACTACTATGGCTAAGTGAATTGAACTGTAGGATAGCTAGGCACTCAAGCAATCAATCAAGTATACCACTCAATACTGATAAGTAGATTAAAGTAATACTTGAAATGATAGTACTAGAATATAGTGAAAGCTTGAGTAACTAGAGCAAAACCTGAACCGGAGATGAAGGAAGACTCTTCCCACCTCCAGAGCCGATCACTCGGACACCTCTACTCTTGAGCTAAGCCTTGAGCAGCGCTACCGCGAGGGCGAAGATGCCTTGCTCAACTAGCTGCCTACTTGCCTAAGCTCTCTGAGCTTCTAACCTACTCTCACTTCTCTTGCTTGGTGTTGCTTTGCTTGAGATGGTACGAATGGAGAGGTGCCTCCAGGGGGGTATTTATAGCCTTGAGGAGTGAGGGGGGTTCTTATAGGGGGCAGCCGTCCGACCTAGGGTTAGGTCAGGTGGCGGGCGCCACTCCCTACTGGCGGCCGCCAGAGCACTGGCCATTGGATGCACAGACATTGATCCAACGGCATCCAGGAGTTTGTCCGAGGCGGTTTGGAGGTCGGTTGCATGTCGTAGCAACCGTCGTTCAGCCTTGATCCGCGCCACTCTCTCCTGAGCCGTCCGATGCCACTGACCTAGTGACCAAGGGCCAAGATTTGGCCCTGGGGAGGTCACACGGATCGGTGACGTGGCAGGGGGTGAAGCTTGGTCCAACCCAAGTGGCGGGCGCCACCTAGGGGTGGCGGGCGCCACCTCTCTTGGGCCCATTTGGGTCCTGCCGAGTGGGCTTGTCTCCTGGTGGGTCCATATGTCCAAATTTGGTTCAAATCCTGCATTCAAATAGAATTCTATAGACATGTGGAATTCGGTTAGTTTGAAACCTATTTGACTACATTTCATGCCTTTTTGGTGGACTTTAGGGTCAAATATTGACGGTAAAACAGGTGTTTAAGGACCGTCAACAACCACCACACATGTGGTCCAAATAAAACATTTTTTGATAAATCCAACTCAACACAACTCACTCCTCCTTTTTCAAGTAATGTGCCACTAGAAGTCTCAGACCAGCAAAAGAAAAGGGGAAGCTTCTGGACGACCCTGCCCTGGGCCTACTCCTCATCACCTTCCACTGGGTAGAGGCAGTGCTTATAATAGCCATAGTACACCTGGCCATCTGCAACAAACGGGATAAACCCTGAGTACGGGAACGTACTCAGCTAGACTTACCCGTCCAACTGAAAATAAAGACAACAAGGGTATGCAAGGCCTTTTCGGTGCAGCTGGGATTTTTAGTTGCGAAAACTCAAAATTAAGATAAGGAGTATTAATGACATAGATGAGCTGTCAGTTTTTAGTCCTATCTCTTATTCTAGGTTTTGCACCTGAACTACTTCACACACTTGAGTCTAACAAGTAATAATATAACCATATCCAGTTGACTTATCCACATTTTAGTTGAACCTTTAAGCACCACATGGAGTTGCATCGTGGTGAAGCTCGCCATAGTTTCTCACTAACCGGGGGAGACGGCGACTCGAATCAAATTCCAAACCAGCTGGTGAAAGACCTTTAATACCAACCCACACTTTCCCCGTCGGGTCCATGCATTGGGTGACCGCTCGATGCTTGTTCGTGTTGGTAATCATCGCGGTTCAAGCACGGACCGCCCAATTGGAACCTGGTGATGGCCTCTCGCGGCAGATCACAATTCCATACTAGAGGGCGCGACACGGGTCGAAACCGGCCCGAACAGCTTCTAACCGACTTTGGGGTCGATGATTACAACACCGACATATCCCTAAGTAAAAGGGCACGTTGAAAAATGAACGAGGGCCAACATCGATACAAACCTACACGATCCAACGGACGGACTGCCCCAAGTTTCCAAACTTGTGCCTTGCCTTCCAGTTGACCGTATTTCATTACTACTCAGGTTCTTTTCCACGATAGCAAAATATAGCCAACCGTGATCCGGTAAATACCCACCAGGGGTATTACGGAAACATCCTTAACTACCACTTTTATTAAGCAACTAAGCAATTCTACATTATAAATAAGGAACAGGATAACAAGGCAGGTATAAACAATATTCAAGGAAGGGAAATGCAGCACATAGGATTCAATCAACTCTTATACCTAATGCATCACAAAACAAAATACTCAAGTAAATTAATTATAAAAACTGGGAGACATAAGGATGCTCCGGGGCTTGCCTTGAGCGAAGACCGAGGCCTCGTGGGAGGGGCACTCGGGCAAGTTAGTTTCCGGTCCGGGGTCGACCTCCTCGGCTTGATGATTTTCCGGGATCTCCTGCTCGACGCTTGCCTCCTGCTCCTGGTCGGGCTCCGGGAGTGTCGATCCTATTGCATGCGGTAAATAATAAATAAATAATGCGGGGTGCGAGATATGGTGGTGTGAAAAGCAATATTTCTTGCAAACCAACAAAACCAACTTGTTGAACCACTTTTGACATTGAGGTAAATACTTATTGACCTCATAAAACAAAATCATTATTTCAACTATTTCCCATTTAGAAATTCAAAAGAGACTCAAGTTTGAACTGCAAGTATATTTTTCTGAACTCAGAAAAATCCACGAAAATTCCAGGAGATAACCGACACTAACTGGACTTCACTGACCAATTTCCAGCAAGAGATAAAATACAAAACAACAGCTACAAAAAGATGAAATACACTGCTCAAAAAGTGTTTTGAACTAACTTTTCACATGAAAAGTGTCAAACAGTAGATTTCATAATTTTCCTAGCTTCATCTACTCATAAACATTTTACTGTAGAAAATTTACTGTCAGAGCATAATTACACAAACCTACACCAAATTAACAAATCTATTCCAAAATAACGCAACTGAACTACAACCCTACTGGAAAAGGGTGCTAAACTTAGTTTCATATTTTTCCCAGATTCTACTCCACATTTCATATTTATCAAGGAAGTTCCATGAACAGAAACATTATATTATTTCATACATGAATTTCCAAACAAAAATGCAGAAAAGTAGATTTACACAACAACTTCTTATTTTTCCATATAACAACCTATATTTTACATTTTTCTTAGCTTGAACATCACATATAGAGACTGCACAAATTTTCCCACATTTTATTTTGACATATAAAACACCTTAACACTTATTCCAAGAAAACAGCCAAAAAGGACATTAAACCAAAACAGAAAATTTCTTTACATAAACAGTGCCTCAATCATTTTTCACAGGTACAAAACATGATAAGAAACCTACACAAAATTTTCCATGAATTAACTTGACTAGAAAACATATATAACCATTTATCTCAACAAAAGCACATAAACTGAAATAAATAAAAACAGTAATAAAAACTTCTACCAAAAATACTTTCATATTTTTCCATGATAGATCTACTTATGAGCAAGCTACCAAAACTGAGAGCACTTCATTTGGACTTTTAAATCGTGCTACACAAAAATAACAAGCCTTTCTAAAAATTAAAATCAAAAATGAAAAACATTTGAATCTCCCAGCCTGGCTTCGTGGACTCGGACCATAGACCGCGTGAGACTGACGCATGGGGCCCGCTGGTCAACAGGACCCACCGGTCAGAGAGGGCGGAGCAGGGGAGAAGAGTTGACCGCGGCTTGCTCGTCGACGATGAGGTCGCCGGTGGTGAGGGCTAGCTTGGTGAGTTCACCTCGACTAGGCGCATCTGGTGGTGGGGTTGGTTTGGCTAGCGCATGGCCGTAGCTCGCCAGTGGTGAGCGGTGGCGGACGACGGCGACGGTGACGTATGGCTACGCCGTTTCCGGCGGTCGCCGGCCAAATTGATGGAAGGGGAAGAACTAGCAAACCCTAGGGAGGCTATCGGAGGGCTTGGTTTGGCCTGTGAAGCTCCAGAGGAGCTTGGCCTCGGGCACGGCCATGGCGGTGGCCATGGTGCTCGGCCGGAGGTGGAGGGAGAGCTACGGGGCGGTAGAGAGCTTGCGCACTAGTGTTCTCACCTTGCCTTTGCTTGGCGAAGCTGGCGAGTGAAGGAGGGAGGTGGCGGAGCTTTGGTCGGGGGCGAACGGCTTCGAGCTCTAGGCGGCGCTGATGGCGACCGCGGCGGCGCTCCTCGGGCTCCGGCGTCAGCGGGGCTTGGCTGGGGAAGATGGCGTGCGCACGACGTGTGCACGGTGAGGGCGGAGTGCCTGGCGAGAGGAATCGGACGGTGGTGGACGGTTGCGGCCGGAACGGTGGGGTGTTCTCGTGGTGTCGAACGGCGACGGCACGAGCGTTCGCGCTTCGCGTTCGTTCGCGGAGAGGAGAAGTGAGGGCGAGAGCGAGGGAGTGTGCGTGTGGGTGAGTGAGGGAGTGGGAAGTGGTGCTCGGGGTTTCGGCCGTGGCCTTGGCCGGCCGGCGGTCGTGGCGGGGCCCGACGTGGTGTGCGGCGAGCGTCGGCACGGTGAGCGAGGGCGGCGCGGCAGGCGAGGCGGGCGCGGAGTGGCCGGGGGAGATTTGTGGCGTGATCGCGGAGGCAAGGATCGGGCGAGGGAGATTTGCACAGGCATCATCGGCCACATGGCGCGGACGCCGGCGTACGACGCGGCGTCGGTCGCGCACGGTGCGGCGCGGGCGAGCGCGCGGGCGGGCAGTGCGCGGCGCGACGCGAGTGGGCTGGCGTGGGCTAGGCCGAAAGGCCGGATGGGCCGAAAGTGAGGGCGCGGGAAAAAAAATTCTTTTCCTTTTTCTTTTTTCAAAAACCTTTCAAAATTTGACCATCAAAAACAGCATCAAAAACTCCAAACTAGGTTTTGTCCCAAAAATAAAAGTTGCTCAAAATAATTTTCTCTACAACTTTCATATAGAACATTTTTGCTGAAAAGCACTTTTAAAATCTGCACAGAAATAAAACCCAAATTTGAGACATAAATCATTTTGTTTTCCTTGTTTTTATTTGCTTAACAAATTTTGAACTAGGTCAAAATGTTAACATGGAAAATGTTACACTCAATACTCTTTATTTTGCAAACTTAGTTGCCAAGACAGAACCCACTTAAACCATCAAGTCCAATAGAAATCCCAAATCCAATAAATAAGTAAAAGGCATAAACACACTCATGCACATGAAAATGATGCCATGCATTGCTTATGCATTTTAGTAGCTAAATGTAGTTCCTAAAGCAGTGCTCGACACTAGGATGTCACACGTGAGGCACTTCGTTTCACCGAAGGAATTCTCCTCTAACCTCACGACCTAGTAGATCGATCGATTTTCGTTTCGGGTCAAGCTTTTCTCCCTTCCTCCGAATTTCTTAGATTCATCGATTTGGAGATAGGTTCGAGCCATGATCTCTTAGAGATAGCTCACTATCCTCCTTGTGACTCATCTCACCAAGTTTGATCACGAGAGGATTCGTTTTGGGTGAGATCAAGTCGAATCGGTGGACGAACAGTTCACTATCGGGGTGACCGGACGCTTGACTCGTACTGACCGGACGCTCAGTCAGTGAGTCCGGTCGTTGAATGTGATTACTGTGTTCTTTCTCCTTTGGACCGGACGCACAGCTTCTTTGCGACCGGACGCGTCTCGTGCACTGTTCATTAGGATTTCTTTGACTGACCGGACGCTCTGCACAAATGACCGGACGCTCCCTTCAGTGAGTCCGGTCAGAAACAGAGAGGTTCCAAACTGGATTTTGATCGACCGGACGCGTCCGGTGCACCTTGACCAGACACAGGCAGAGTCCGGTAAGTGCTATTCTGCGTTGTTTCGTTCGCAGTTTGATGTTGCGTGGTCGGATTTGGTTTCCGTCTTTTGCACTGGGTTTCTAGGGTTGTGTAGTGTCCCGCTATGCTTCTTGGAAGCATCCACCCTACATCTAGGGTCGTGGACACTTGCAAGCTCTAGGGTTTGCCTTTGGGGTTGATTCTGGGACAGTGGTAACAAGTTTCCGAAAGGAAAATTTGGAGCTCCCATTCACCCCCCCTCTGGTCGCTTTCTGCTAGCACCTTCGGTCCTTCAGTTATAGGTAAGCCAGACTATGAAGAGGGTCACAAAGTAGGTTGGCTAGATGTGGAGAAAAGTGCTCAAATCGACTAACTAGTTCGCTTGAGAGACACCGCACAATCACGAACACATAGAGGGTATTTTTATGTGGTCGGTAGTACCGACCATGGGTGGTCGGTAGTACCGACCAAGGCTTCTCCACGCAGTGCTCAAACACCCTCTCTGTTTTGGTTCGAAAATGACCTAGCGGTAGTACCGCTATTATGTCGGTACTACCGCCCTCGGTGGTACCGACCCAGGTCGGTAGTAAGCTTGGTTTCCAGACCTCTCTGTTCGCGCTCGAAATAACCTAGCGGTGGTACCGCCATTATGTCGGTACTACCGCCCCCGGTGGTACCGACTCTGGTCGGTAGCAAGTCAAGGTTTACAGAGGTCTCTGGATGGATCGTTTTTGGCCTGGCGGTGTTACCGCCATTATGTCGGTACTACCGCCCTCGGTGGTACAGAGCCCTGGCCGGTAGTAACCAAGTTTGCTGAGCTCTCTGGACTATCGCGCTTTTGACTTGGCAGTGGTACCACCATTATGTCGGTACTACCGACCCTCGGTGGTACCGACCCTGGTCGGTAGTTTCCAAGGGACCAAGTCCCTAACTGCGGAGCTCTCTGTTCGCGGCCAATTTTGCCTGGCGGTGGTACCGCCATAAGGCCGGTACTACCGCCCGCGGTGGTACCGACCTGAGGTCGGTAGTTGACTTTTTGGTCAGATCTGGATCTATGCGACCGTTGTGAACTGGTCGGTACTACCGACCATGGGTGGTCGGTACTACCGACCAGCCTTGGGACTGAGGGAGTATAAATGCTTCCTCTCTTCACTTTTCACGGTCACCCACTCATTTCACTCACTTATTGCTGACCTAACTTGAGACAAACTCTCTCTAAGCATTGACTCCTCCCCTCTCTCTCCCCCTTTGCTCCTAGATCCATTCTCTTGCAAGATTTGAGCTAGGAAAGTGAGATTAGAGAGTGGGAAGCTTCGATCTACGACTTGAGCACTTGGTTTCCATCTAGCCGGCTTGATTTGTGTCTATTACTCTTGAGCTCTTTGAGCTCTAGCGGTCAGGTGTTCTTCCTGGTAGCCCATATTGATTCACTTGTGAGGGCTCCCCGAAGTGTTTGTATTACCCCTGAGATTTCTAGTGGAGAAACTCTCGTAGCCTTTGTGGTTGCTTGAGTGAGGCGAGGAGGTGAAATAGACTCCGACCTTTGTGGTCACCTCAACAACGAGGACGTAGGTACTCCTTAGTGGATTGGCCGAACCTCGGGATAAATCGCGTGTCCCGTGTGCTTGTTGTTGTCTCTACTTTCTATATTACACTTGTTGTTGTGTTCTTCGTGTTCTTCCTATCCCTATCTTCTTCTTAGGTTGGGAAGGCTCGATCTACATCAAGGGAAGCAACCAAGGCTCGGTGAGAGTAGATTTGCTATCTATCATACTTAGGGAGGTGGGGTAGATTCTTGTATTACATTCACAGCTTACATACATTGGATTTGTAGTTCCTTTTAGGATCTCGGTTCTGCCATTTATTTGTGTCGGTAGTACTGGTGTTTTACACCCGGTAGTACCTACCCAAACAAACTGGCCTCTCCATTTGTTATCTAATTACATCTTCTAGTTTGTGAAGTTTCAGACTGTTAAAAATCACCTATTCACCCCCCTCTAGGCTGATTTGATCCTTTCAATTGGTATCAGAGCCTAACCCTTGTGTTAGCGCTTCACCGCGTAAGGGAGAATCATGTCAACCCTAAGTCAAGAACAACTTGATGAGCTTGTGAAGAAGGTTTCAGCTCAGGTAATTGAAGATCAAGCAAAGAAGCATGAAGATGAAATGAAGAAGATGAGAGATGAGATTGAGAGTTTGAGGCGAGCTTTGGACAGCAAAGCCAAATCATCCGGAAGTGGAGAAAAGTCACCACCACCCAAGGAAGACAAGAAGAAGGATGGTGAAGAGAAAGGCAAAAGAGACATTGAGTTCTCTAGAGTGTATTATGACTATAGCCAAATGGGCAAAGTCATTCAATTGCCTAGCATCAATCTAGGCAAACCACCTGCCTTTGATGGAATCAACTACAATGATTGGGCACACAAGATGAAGCTACACCTTCTTGCCGCAAGAGTTTGGGAGATTGTTGACAGTGGACCAAGTCATGTTGAAGGTCAAGAGTTCACTGACAATGATGTGATTGAATTTCAACAAAATGTCCAAGCCGCATCATTGATCCTATCATGTCTTAAGCCTGAAGAAAGCAACAAGGTACATGGAATGGAGAGTGCCAAGAAGATTTGGGATACCCTTAGGATATCATATGAGGGTGATGCAAGTGTGAGGAAGTGCAACATAGAGCTTCTTCATGGAAAGATTGTGAACTTTGCTATTAAGAAAAGTGAGACCACTCAACAAATGTTTGATAGATTCATGACATTGGTCAATCATATTAGAGCTCTCAGAGACACAAAGTGGGATGACTACTCAGCTGGAAGAAAGCTATTGAGAGCATATAGAAAGAGGAACAAGAAACTTGCATCAATCATCATGGAGAGACCCAACTATGAGAGCATGGGACCTCTTGAGATGCTTGCCAAAATAAAGCATCATGAAGTCTTAGATGATGAAGAAGATCAAGAGGAAAGCCACAAGAAGGTGGTAGCTCTCAAGGCTAATCAAGAAGAAGGAAGCAAGGCCCGAGATGACTCTTCAAGCGAAGGAAGTGAAGACTCTGATGATGAGTTGGCCCTTCTCGTGAAGAACTTTAGAAGATTCATGAGAAAGAAGATGCACAAGAAGGGCAAAGGTGGATAATTCAAGAAGTCAAAGAAGAGGAATTGCTATGAGTGTGGTGCGGATGATCATTTCATTGCTAATTGTCCACAAAAGAAGAACAAGAACAAGTATAGCAAGAGTGATGACAAGAAGCAAAGAAGAAGAAGAGGTGGTGAAGCTCATCTTGGTGAGGAATGGTTCTCGGAAGATGATTCAAGTGATGATGAGAAGAGCAAGAGCAAGGAGAAGGGACCGGCCAACATTGCCATACATAAGCCCTCTTCTCCAACATGGCTACATCGACAACTTCATCACGCTTGTTCGAAAGCCTCTCCGACGACGAGGATGACTTCACTCATTCTTGCTTCATGGCTAAGAATGAGAAGGTATCATCTAACTCTCCTACTTGTTCTAGCGATGAATTTAGTGATGATGACATGGATGAATTTGAACTAAGTATCATAAGAAAGTTTGGTAAGAAAGGTGGACCAAAAATATTAAAATTGCTTAGTAAGTTGGAAAGTCGAAATGAGAGTCTTGTTTTGCAAGGGAACTTGATCTCTCAAGAGAGAGAAAAGAACCTTGCATTAGAAGCCTCTCTTGCCGAGGAGAAGTTGAAGGTTCAGAAATTGACCGTGGAATTATCTTTAGCTAATGACTCTAACAAGAAGTTGGCTAAGGAGTGTTCCACGAGCAATGACTCAATTGCTTGCCTAAAGAATGAGGTTAGCTTGGTTCAAGAAAGCCTAACAAGCTTTCAAGATAAATATCAAACTCTTGAACTAAGGTACAACACTCTTTGGAATAGCACTTCTTCAACCTCCTCTAAGGATTCCGATGGCTCTAATGCCTCAACTAGTAATGGTTGCAAAGGATGCTATAAAATTGATATAAATGCTTGTGCAACTAATCTTGTTGAGCTAGAAAAGAAAGACAAGGAGATTCATAGGTTGAACATGATCTTAAGGAATGGTTGCAAGTGTAAGGTGCAACAACCAAAAGATATCCTCAAGACCGCAAGACACCCATCCATCAAGGATGGAATTGGGTACAATAGGTATGGTGGTAAGGCCAATGGAAGGAAGATGGTCAATGGGGTACCTTTTGTTAACTTTAACAAAGGGGTTCCTCTCTTTGACCTCATGAACAAGGCCAACAAGGTTGCCAATCCCAAGCCTCCACTTGCTAATGGTAAGATCAAAAAGGAAAAGCAAGTGGAGAACCCCAAGCAACAAAAGCCCATATCAAGAAGCTATACATGTGATTACTTGTGTTGTTGGGGGGAGGATGGCAAGATAGTAGTCAAGTATGTTGGTTCCCTCAAGAAGAGGGAAATTATGAGAAATGTTTGGGTGTCAAAAGCTTATGTGACTAACCCCCTAGGACCCAATCTCATTTGGGTACCTAAATCAAGAACATAAACTTGTTTTGTAGGAATATGCCTCCGGTGGGTCAAGTTGGGTGTTGGATAGTGGATGCACCAATCATATGACCGGGGCAAAAGAGATGTTCACCTCCTTCCAACCAAGCCATGACTCATGCAACAACATTGTGTTTGGTGACAATGGAAAGGGTGAGGTGCTTGGTTTGGGTAAAATTGCTATCTCAACTGACAATTCCATATCTAATGTATTACTTGTGCATTCGTTGAGTTACAACTTGTTATCCGTTTCTCAACTTTGTGAAATGGGTTACCATTGTTTCTTTATGGATAAGGGTGTGACCGTCTCTAGAAGAAGAGATTCCTCAATTGCATTTAAAGGCGTGTTGAAGGGAAAACTTTACTTAGTTTACTTCTCAACTAGTAAGGTAGAACCTACAACATGTCTAATGGCAAAATCTAGCATGGGTTGGCTTTGGCACCGCCGACTAGCTCATGTTGGGATGAGGAACTTGGCCCAACTTCAAAGGGAAGGGCACATCCTTGGACTAACCAATGTTTCTTTTGAGAAAGATAGGATTTGCAGTGCGTGCCAAGCCGGAAAGCATGTTGGAGCAAAGCATCCAATCAAGAACATCGTGTCGACCACAAGACCATTGGAGCTATTGCATATGGACCTCATCGGACCCGTTGCTTACCAAAGCATCGGTGGTAACAAATATGGTTTCATTATTGTTGATGACTATTCTCGCTTCACTTGGGTGTTCTTTTTAGCAGATAAAAATGAAACGCAAGGCATTTTCACGAAGTTTGCTAGAAGAGCACAAAATGAGTTTGATATCAAGATCAAGAAAGTGAGAAGTGACAATGGGACCGAGTTTAGGAACACCAACATAGAAGAGTATCTTGATGATGAAGGAATTAAGCATGAGTTCTCCGTTCCATATACCCCACAACAAAATGGGGTTGTGGAAAGGAAGAATAGAACTCTTGTTGAAGCCGCAAGATCTATGTTGGATGAGTACAAGACTTCCCATGGCTTTTGGGCGGAGGCGATGAACACGGCGTGTCATGCAATCAACAGCCTCTACCTTCACAAGCTAAGAGGGAAGACGCCATATGAGCTTCTAACCGGTAACAAACCGAAGGTGCACTCCTTTAGAGTCTTTGGCTGCAAGTGTTTCATACTTAACAAAAGGGCCAAAAGCTCAAAGTTTGCACCTAAGGTACATGAAGGCTTTCTACTTGGTTATGGTACTAACGAACATGGCTACCGTGTATTCAATAATGCCACCGGCACTATTGAGTTAACGGTAGACGTGACTTTTGATGAATCCGACGGCTCTCAAAAGGAGCAAGTCAATGATGAGCTTGTAGGTAATGACGTGCCTCCATCCAAAGCTATCAAGAGGCTTGCAATCGGTGATGTGAGGCCCATTGAAATACAAGATGATGAATATGATCCATCACACACTCCACAAGATTCTTATGTCCATCATGTGCATCCAAATGCGCATGATGAAGCTTCCGCAACTCCGAATGGTGGTAGTGTGGGTGATGTTCAAGTGATACATCAAGTTGATGATCAAACACAAGCTCAACATGAAGTCCGACAAGAAGATGGGGACATCAACACTTATGATGAAGATGATGAAGATGGACCCATCCAAAGGAGAACACTTGTGCCACATCCAAGAGTTCATCATACAGTTCAACGGGATCATCCCATTGACAACATATTGGGGAGCATACGGCGTGGGGTAACGACACGCTCTCGCTTAGCAAGTTTTTGTGAACATTACTTGTTTGTCTCCTCTTTGGAACCTCTTAGGGTGGAAGAAGCACTGGATGATCCGGACTGGGTGATGGCTATGCAAGAAGAGCTGAACAACTTCACCAGAAATGAAGTCTGGTCCTTGGTGGAAAGGCCCAAGCAAAATGTGATAGGAACCAAATGGGTCTTCCGCAACAAGCAAGACGAGCATGGCGTGGTAACAAGGAACAAAGCACGATTGGTATCTCAAGGTTTCACTCAAATCGAAGGTTTGGATTTTGGGGAAACCTATGCACCTGTAGCTAGGCTTGAGTCAATTCGTATATTACTTGCCTTTGCTACTCACCATGATTTCAAGCTATATCAAATGGATGTGAAAAGTGCATTCCTCAACGGCCCCGTCTCCGAATTGGTATATGTGGAGCAACCACCGGGTTTTGAAGATCCCAAGTATCCCAACCACGTCTACAAGCTCGACAAGGCGCTCTATGGGCTCAAACAAGCCCCTAGAGCTTGGTATGATTGCCTTAAGGACTTCCTACTCAAAAAGGGTTTTGAGATAGGAAGGGCTGATGCTACTTTATTTACTCGCAAAGTTGATAATGATATCTTTGTGTGCCAAATTTATGTCGACGACATAATATTTGGTAGTACTAATGTGGCTTTTTGTGAGGAATTTAGTAGGATCATGACTAAAAGGTTCGAGATGTCCATGATGGGTGAGTTGAAGTACTTTCTTGGATTCCAAATCAAGCAACTCAAGGATGACACGTTCATCAGTCAAACCAAGTATACAAGAGACATGCTAAAGAAGTTTGAGATGGACAAGGCCAAACCCATCAAGACCCCCATGCCTACCAATGGACATCTTGATCTAAATGAGGATGGTAAGTTAGTGGACCAAAAGGTATATCGCTCTATGATCGGTTCATTGCTTTACCTTTGTGCATCTAGGCCTGATATTATGCTTAGTGTGTGCATGTGTGCAAGGTTTCAAGCTAATCCGAAAGAATGTCATATTATGGCCGTTAAGAGAATCTTTCGATACTTAGTGCACACTCCAAATCTTGGTTTGTGGTATCCCAAGGGCTCCACTTTCGATCTACTTGGCTATTCCGATTCGGACTATGCCGGTTGCAAGGTAGACCGAAAGAGCACTACCGGGACTTGCCAATTTATTGGGAGGTCTTTGGTGTCATGGAGTTCTAAGAAACAAAATAGTGTTGCCCTATCCACCGCCAAAGCCGAGTATGTGGCGGCCGGCGCATGCTGTGCTCAACTACTTTTGATGAAGCAAACACTAAAAGACTTCGGATGTGAGGAAAACAAAATTCCACTTTTGTGTGACCATGAGAGTGCTATCAAGCTAGCCAACAATCCCGTAAACCATTCTCGCACAAAACACATAGACATCGGACACCATTTCTTGAGAGACCATGAAGCCAAAGGAGATATCGCAATACGTCATGTGAGCACCGAAAAGCAACTAGCCGATATCTTCACAAAGCCTTTAGATGAGTCAAGATTTTATGCTTTGAGGAGTGAACTAAATATCATTGATTCTCGAAACGTGGCTTGATGTCTTGCACATATTTGTTTTCACCTAGAGACCTAGATAAATGCTTTGACAAAATATTGTGTGTGATTTCAAAATCTATTTTGCATGCTTCACTTGTGTCCATATTTATGTACTGCTTGTATGAAACCTGGACATGTTTGAAGTATGTGTAGTATACCACTCAAGGTTCTCTTGGAATAGCTCTCTGTCCGCTCTGTTTTTGCATAGTCGGTGGTACCGCCATAGGGTCGGTAGTACCGACGTCGGTGGTACCGACCCCTATGGGCGGTAGTACCGACCGTGTGGTCCTAAGTATAAAAAGTTCGCGGTGAATCCTCTTTCAACCCTACCCAGTCAACCTCTTTTGACCGCAGCTGCCTTCTCCTTGTGCCGCCGCTCGTGCTCGTGGCCGTGCATTCCTCTTCCTCCTCGATCTCCCTCCTCCTCCACCCAAATCCAAATCCTTCTGGTGGAAAGGTGCGTGGGAGCAAGGAGATCGTCTTGGTGGTGTTCTTGAAGCCCGAAGTTTCTTCCTTCATTGGATTTTGACCTCTTCTACACGAGTAGCAAGGTACTAGGGTGTTCTTGCCCGATCTCCAAATGTACTTTGTTCTAGGTCGATTCCTTTGGTAGGATTGCTCTATCTAGTGTGTAGATGCTTCTAGGATGTTTGGTTTGCAAGTTCATGGATGATTTGTGTGATTGGATTGAGGGGAACCGCACGCTGCTGTGGGGTCGGTAGTACCGTCCACTGGGGTCGGTAGTACCGACCGCGCGCAGCGAGGGGTTTTCCTCCCCGATTTCGATCGTCGTCTTTGCTACATCCTTTGAAGTTGTCTTTCTATAACCTCTGTCTCACTTCGGTCTATGCTATCTTTTTCTAGATGTCGCATAACTGGAGGCCCTCTCATGCTCGGACCGCTAGTGATGTCGACGATGAGGAGTATGCTGCCTTGGAGCAAGGTGGTTTTGAGCAAGGGGAGCCGACGCGGTGCAATCCTGGGCGTCGTGCTTGTCCTGGTGGCAGTAGCGAGGATGTACCTCGACAGGTTCGTGGACGTTCGTCCACGAGTCGTCGTAGTACCGATAGCGATAGAGGCAGATCCAGTGGCATTGGTGCAGGTGGGAGTGGTCCTGCTGCTCCTCCGCCTCCTCCACCCCCTGTCACTGGTCCGCCCGGGCGCCTGCACAGTGTCATTGTGGGTGGTGTGGCTCAGGCGGCTGGTGCTGAGCGTGAGGGTTGCTCCATCGATCCTCACATTGGACCACCGTCTCCTCCGACTTCAGGGTTGATGCTTATCAACCGTGTGTTTCATTGGCACCCTGAAGCTGGAGCCGTCATGATTGCTGTAACATCCTAGGTGTTAAGCATTCCTTAAACTGCATAATTTGTCATGGCATGAGCATAGCATCTCATCATTTCTTGTGCATATGCTTGTTGAATGCTTAAGTCCTTGTGTTAGTGTCTAGCATAACCTTGTTATGCTTTCTGTTTCTGACCAAGTGCCTTATAACAAAGTTGTAGATCTTGATGAAAGGAACAACTTTGCTTTAAAGCACTTTCTCAGAAAAAGCTTTGAATTAGGATTTCTTGCATTAGAAAAATGGTTTAGCACTAAATCTCTTGTTTTAAGCAGAATTTGGACTTGAGCCTTAAAGATGATTTGTTCCTTACAAAATTCTAAGCAACTTTGCTTTTTGGACCATTTCCTAATTCGGTCTAGTTTAGGAGTCATAGAGCATCAAAGTTTGAAACAAAACCTCATTAGTTTAATCCTGACCGGTGGACCCCACCGGTCAGTCCCTCTCTTCTTCCCGCGCGCGCGCCGCTCCCTCCGCGCCGGCAGAAACCGCCCGCCGCCGCGAGACCGCCTCTCTGGCCGGCCAAACCACCGTCATCGCCGCCCGTGGTTTGCGCCCGAACTCGCCACGTCGCTCCGGCGCTCGGCGCATGCTCGCCGCGTGGCGCGCGACGCCTGACGCCGCCGCGTCCGGTCGGGAGCTCCCCCGACGGGAACCGGCCAGGTGCAATGCACCTAGCACTTCGTTCCTTTTGCCTTCTCTCCGCCCCGTGCTCGCAACCAGAAGAGCATTCCATTGCTCACTCTCTCCCTCGCTCCACTCCACTCCATCTTCATCAGAGTAGAGCTCCGCCGCTGCCCGCCGAACCTCGGCGAGCAATTACTCGCTCCACCGCTCACCACAGTTCGATTCCTCCCGCCAGTTTCTCCGCCTTGACCTCCTCTTTCTCCCGCAAGGGTTGGTTTCCTCACTCTCCCTCTCTAGCCGCCGGAACAGCGGACACCATCCTCAAGCTCTCGCCATGGCCGCCGCCATGAACTTCACGTGAACCGGCCATCTCCGGCCAAGCTATCCCAAGCCGAGCCATGTTCTAGTCTTCTCTACCGCCGTAGTTGCCTAGGTTTCGATGGAGACCTCTCTGCCGCCATGTTCAGCCGGAACCGAGCCGTGTCGCCGCCATGTCCGCCATGGACCGCCGCCGTGCATTGATCCGGGCAATGCCGGGGATGCCGAAGCCTGAGAGTTGCTCCAATAGGTCGCTTATGACTTGCTTGGGCTAGTGTTAGTCTCGCCGAGCTTCAAACTCGCCGGGAAGAGTTTCGCCGCCGAGTCGCAGAGCCGCGGCTCCGCCATGGCTGCCGTCGAGCTTGCTCCGGTATCCCTCTGGCTCAGCGAGTCGGTTAGTCGCGTTCGCCTCGCAAACCCGCACCCAGTGATGGTCTCGGTGTCACCGGAAGCGTCACCGTCGACGAGCTAGGGCCGGTCAACGACCACGGCGCAAAACTACGCCGTTGACCGCCGAGCCTAGTCTCGCCTAGTCGCTTGGTCGTCTGACCAGTGAGCCTCGCTGACCCAGTCAAAGAGAGAATGTGAGAGAGAAAAATGGGAAATCTGGGTGCCGTAGGCCTCGGTAAGCCGGGCGTGCCGAGCGTTTGCCTCGAGCCTTGGCTGAGTCAGTAAGCCTCGGCTGAGTCAGTTAGCCTCGGCTGAGTCAGTTAGCCTCGGTTAGGTGTGCAGAGCGTTGTGTCGAGCCTCGGCCGAGTCGGTTGAGTGTGTCTGAGCCTCGGCTGAGTTAAGCCGGGTGTGCCGAAGCCTTGTCTTGAGCCTCGGCTAATTCAAGTTGGGTGTCCGTACGTTTAGGATTGAGTTTTCTTTTAATTTGTTTTTTGCAGAATTATGTAAAGGCTTCAAAAATTCCTACAAGGCTCATTTTAAGTCCAAATCCTGTGAAACAAATTTTGTTAGGTCAAGCATGTTTAGATCTATCAGTGAAAACTGTTGAATGCATTCTTGGTGATACTTTTATGTGTAGATTAATTTAAATTAGGAAGTTGCTGTTAACTTGGAAAATGCATAACTAATTATGTATAAACCAGAAAAACGTGATTCCAGTTTTGTTAGGTTTGTATGGATATATAGTTTCAAGGAAAAATATAATATAAGGTTGTTCTGTGAATTATTTTAGCAGTAGCTTTTAAAATGGTTAAATGTCGTTTCCTTGTTTATTTTGTAGTAATTAAAATATGAGGAATATGAACCTGAGACTTTAAGCACATTGCTCTTGTGCTAAGAAGTTTAGGAGAAAATTATGAAACCTGTTGTATGACACTTTGTGATAGTATGTGTAGTTCAAAGCACCTTTTCATGATAGAATTTGTCTTTTTCATAGGGGGTGGAGTCTAGGTCCAAATGGGGTGAAATTTGGACAGGGGATTAGATTAAGTGTTGTTAATCTCTAGTAATTTTTGTAGAATTTTTCCAAGCTGTCTAGGATGGGTTGCTGTTATAGGCTTGTTTAATTAGGGTTAGACTAGCTCTGATTTGAGGATAGTAAACCCATTAAGCAAACCTTGATGTGGTGACAACAGGACGTAGTAAGTTAGCTATGTTAAATTAGGTGGTTGAGTAGTAGTGGATGACATGTGCTTATCTCCTGAATTGTTACTTCGTGATGCATCACCATGCATCCCATGTGCATTCGTGTTATTCATTCATCTACCGCATCATGCAGGATCGGTAGTGGAAGCTCCGAAGACGCCGGAGGAGCAGTGCCAGGAGGAGGCACTGGAGGAGAGGGTTCCGGAAGGAGACGCTGAGGACCAGCCGGAGTGCCGCGATCACCGACCCGCCGACTTTGAGCGAGGCAAGCCCCGGAGCATTTTCTCCTATGGTTTGCCAATTACCGTTTACAAGTTAACCTGATATGCTTGTTGCATTAGGTTATAGGAGTTGCGTGATACCGTTGCTGCATTGATTAATCATCCTTGTCCACCTGCAAATACTATCTTGTTATCCCTGATAAGTCTAGGCTCGTTTATGCTTAGCCTGCTTAGACCGGTAAAAGTCGGGTGATTTCCTGTCTCCCGCATATAGGTGGATACTAAACATGTTTAGCCTAGTACTATCATGGAGAGAACCATGTGATAATTAATCTGAGACCGGGCGGGATGTAGGAGCAGCAGGACATGGGTTCGGTGTGCTAGTAGTCTCCCATCTGAGTCGATTAGGACCCGACGAAGGCACACCTCAGTCATTTTGAACGCGTCAATCACTTAACGGAGCAGGTGCGGGTACCTCCCGTGAAGCCGAGTAAGGTTTTTGGAGCCGGTGATGGAGATGTTGACGCCTAACACCCAGGGCCTTATATGTACCGTGGGCAACTATTCTGATCGACCTGGTATGGTCCGAGGGCAGGCAGAGCCTGATCGACCTGGCATGACCGTGGGCAGTTAATAGCTTGAGCGACCTGGCATTGAGATAACCCCCGGTGTAGAAGGGCCCATGGCCGTCCCGTGATTTGGGTTCTCGAACCTCCTGAAGTGGTCGCCAACGGCCACCTGGCAGGGTGTGTCGGGCGAGTGTGCGACATTTTATCCCCAGCTGGTAGGAATCGATTATAATCGCCATCGCTCCTGGTTAGTGAGTAACTTGACTGAGCATGTGTTACCGTAGTAATATATGGAATTAATGATGGTTATGGTTGGTGAATCTAAAAGGCTATTGATGAAATAGTCACTCTTGCTTGATTAAGTAGTCAAGTGTTTGCTCTAGAACAGGTGCAAATCTAGTTAATCAGGTTGATTACATAAAATTGACTGCTAATACTCTAATGATGATTATTTAATAATGAAAATGCTTTCATGCAAAAAGGTAAGTGTGGCCAACCCCAGATACAGCCTTGCATATTCCTTGGTGTCAATATATCTGGTTTGACGGGTAAGTCTAGCTGAGTACCTTCTCGTACTCAGGGTTCTATCCCTTGTTGTTGCAGATGGGCAATGCTTCTTCGGCTATTGCGAGAACTGTCTGTACCCCGTCGAGGGCAGTGACTAGACCATGGGCATGGTCAACTCTTATCTTCCTTGATGCTTTTGTGGACTGATCAAGCATATGGCACTGTATTGTGAACTAAGGACTTGTGTTTCAAAACTATGTCGCTTCCGCTTTTGAATTCAAACTATGGTTTGTAATAACTGTTGATCTCCGATGTATTTGAACTATATGCGAACTGAATGTATGTCGTGGACATGTACGCTAATCTATTACGATCTTGGTTAAAGTTGAATGACTTGAAATCCTTCGAGATTTCCGGACTACCGGGTTTATACGAGCTTAAGTACTTGTAGTCTCTGCGCAAGCAGCGATTCGGTGCTTAATCTGGTATAAATTGGTCGGTTCTGTCACAGCTGGCATCGGAGCGTGGTTAGCGTTACTGTTCATGATTCTATTTGAAAAAAAAACTGTATTTTCAAATAAAAATTCCTCCATTGTCAAAACTTGTAGCTATAATAGGTTCTGAAAAACCCTTCTTATAAAGATTTAAGTGTGCCATTGATCAAGTCCTTATGCCCAATAGGAATTTAGGTGGCTATTTAAGCACTAACTTTGGGGGTCGTGCATCGTACTTATTTTCTGTTATTCTGTCGTCCATACGGCAAGAGTGAAATTGTATGGATGGTATTCTTCGAAATGGTAATGTTTGGATCAATTGCCTCTACGCCAAAGGTAATGAGAGTTGTGAGAGCATGATTGGACAACCGCCAATTTAGGGGAGTGCTTATATGATACCGACACGTATACCTGTTACACACGAGTATATGTGAAAGTATTGATTGTGGGAGTAATAATTTCTGATGGGTGCATATACTGCTTACGTGTATATTGGGTGTACACCTAAGTGAGTATTAGATTTAAATTTCCACAGTGCATGATATTCATACTGTGGGAAGGGCTGAAGTGAGTTTCTGCAGGTACACTAACTTGCGAACGTGTAGTATGCTAGTTAACGCTACGAGTGAACGTTGTATGCCACCGTCTAGCCATTAGATTGTTAGGCAGTGAGGACGTACGAAACGTGCATGCATCATAATCATGTAATCTTGCATTAATCTTACTTCCTTCCTTATGGGTTCCGTCCCATTTTTCTAATAAAAGTTGTTCTCAAACTAATAAAAATCTATGTGTGGGTACACTTCTTACAGATGGCACGCACCAAGCGCACTGCTCGCAAGTCCACGGGAGGCAAGAGGCCTAACTACATGCTGGGGCCATGGACTGATGAGGGATCAGAGGACTTTCTGGGAGAGTTTGGGATGCCCACTATCCTTTGGAGAGTTCTGCACCTGGTAGGATATCAGGAGGGCCAGGAGCCACAGTACGACTGGCACCGTGTGCAGTTGTCAGAGGATCGCCACGTGTACACAGTGCAGGTCGACGTGCCTAGCCGTGCTGACCAAGATCACGTCTGGTGCCGCCGAGTGTTTGCTTTGCAGGGGAGGACCCCCTGGGATGCAGCCAACAGAGTCGCATACGTAGTTCTCCGGGATATCATGGAGGATCATCCGGAGGTGGTTGCCCAAGCTACCGCCAGTATCTTCCCGACGACAGACCCTTACCAGGCAGTGTGGCGTCAGCCAGGCGCTACCGTACTTGAGGCTAGCTCTCTTGAGAGGGAGCATTGTGCTGGACCAGCAGGGAGTGCTATGGCTGCTCTGACGGCTACTTATGGGTGCCTGTCGCGCAGCTATGACCATCTGGATCATATTCTTAGTGAGGAGATGGCTGCACAACATCGCCGGCAGGAGGAGCACACTACAGAGATAGACCTCCTCACTACACAGCTAGCTCTGTTGACAGTAGAGAGAGACCAGGCACTTCAAAGGGAGCAGGAGACTGCTCATCAGCTTGCCATTCAGCAGGGGTCGACTACTTTCTTGGCCTCGGTCATGAGGGAGACTGAGGGGGTGCTTCGAGGAGTTTGTGTTGAGGGCATTCGTGTTTCAGAGGAGAACAGGCTGCTGAGGTTGCGAGTGGGAGACCTAGAGCTGCAACTCCATCACCTGTAGGACTACAACGACCGTCTGCACAAGGAGATCCATCGCAGGGAGAATGAGAGGAACCCCATCTTTCCTCAGGAGGATCTGGAGCCGAGTAGTTCTTCCAGTAGTTCTTCAGATATGTCTAGTGAGGACGGTGACGTTGGTGAGATCGCTAGAGAGTAGTCTAGATCATATGCTTAACGCCTAGAGGTCTTTTGCGTATGTTGGCACGCCCGATCTTTTGTTTCGTTATGGGCCGGATGTAAGCATGCGAAGCAGACTTATGTGATGTGTGTGAGACTTTGGAAAGTCCCATATGTATGGGCAAAACTATGGATGTTATGTTATCTTTTGCATGATGTGTTAAGTGATCTTGTTATGTGTTGATGCGATGTGGATTGAAATTTATTGTACCTCTGTCATTGTTTGGTGAATCGTTTTTCCGAATAATTTCAGTGGGTATGATTTATTGTTCTCTACAGGTTGCAACTTCGCCTAATGGTCGCTTACTATCCTATATGCAGATGACGACAACTCGTAGTGGAGCAGGCGGTAGTGGTGGAAATGAGGACCCCAGAGAAAACCGCAATCCACCACCTCCTCCACCACCGACGGCTGAGCAACTTTTTGCTCAATTCCTTGGAAGTCAGCGTAACATCGAAGCTTTGCTGAGGGAGAACTTGGCGCAGGGACATCAACGCCCCGAGCCGAACCAGTATAGTTCTTTCAAGGATTTCTTGGATACTAAACCGCCTATCTTCAAGGAAGCTACGGAACCGTTGGAGGCAGAGGAATGGCTACATACCTTGGAGCAGAAGTTTCGGTTGCTCAGGCTCACAGAAGAACTGAATGCAGAATATGCCGCGCATCAGTTACAGGGGCCAGCCGGGATTTGGTGGGGACATCATCGTACCACCTACCCTGCCAATGTTCCCATCACTTGGAGAGTGTTTACCACTGCTGTTCGAGGTCATTATATTCCGCCGGGTTTGACCCAGATGAAGGTGGCAGAGTTCATGAATCTGACACAGGGGACTCGATCTGTTACAGAATACCATCACATATTCAATTCACTGGCTCGCTATGTCCCAGACTTCATTGACACAGATGCTAAGAAGATTGCTAGTTTCAAGAGAGGCTTGAACACTAAAATGGGAAAGTCAGTGGGTACATCTTCCCGTACCAATTTCAATGACTTCATAAGTGACTGTCTAATTCAAGAAAACCATAACAACAAGCATGCTGCAAGCAAGGCTCGGAAGAGGACCTTTGAATCAGGATCATCACAGCCCAGAGGACCACCAGCTCAACGAAACCAGTATCGACCACCAGCGCCGGGGGCACGTTTTAGGCCGCCGCAGAGAAAGAATCAGCCACAAGCTCAGCGCAATCAGAAGCCATACAAGATAGCTGCTGCTCAGGCTCGTGGAGGTCAAGGCAGTTCTCTAGGGAACAAACCGTTGGTTCGGGGACCATGCTACAACTGCAACCAAGAGGGGCACTTCGCAAGATACTGCCCCTACCCAAAGAAGCAACAGGCCAATTACCCTGCACGCCTGCACAACATGACCGCTGAAGAAGCTCGTGCTCGAGAGCCCGTGACTGCTGGTATGTGCCTTGTTAATCGCCATCCTGCCGTCATTTTATTTGATACTGGATCATCGCATTCGTTCATGAGTAAAGCATTTGCACAAAAGCATAATCAAGAGGTGTCTGAAATGGATTATGGGTTTCGCGTAAGCTCCGTGGGGAGTAGTGTGTTGTCTAGGCAGATGGTTCGTAATGCAACCATCGACATCTGAGGGCATAAGTTTGGAGCCAATTTAGTAGTTTTGCCAGGACTCAGTATGGATGTAGTCCTAGGAATGAGTTGGATGAGTATGTGGAAAGCGGTGTTAGACACTGCAGATAGAACTCTTACCTTATCTGATGCAAGGATGAACACCAAGTTACGTATCTCTCTTCCTCGAGGTGCTGATTTTGTTGATCTATCTTGTACCTTATCTATAGAGGACCTGTCAAAAATTCTAGTTGTTCGGGATTTCCCAGACGTCTTTCTAGATGAGTTGTCGGGTTTACCGCCCAAGCGGGCTGTAGAGTTTACCATTGAGCTGTTACCAGGGACTGCACCGATCTCGAGAAGACCTTATCGTATGCCGCCCAATGAGTTAGCCGAACTCAAGACGCAGATTAAGGAACTTTTGGACAAGGGTTTCATTCAACCTAGTGTGTCAGAGTGGGGATGTCCAGCTTTGTTTGTCAAGAAGAAGGACAAGTCTCTACGGATGTGTGTGGATTATCGACCGCTTAATGCCGTGACCGTTAAGAATAAATATCCGTTGCCACGGATAGATATTTTGTTTGACCAGTTATCCAGAGCCAAAGTATTCTCCAAGATCGATCTGAGATCAGGCTATCATCAAATTAGAATCCAACCACAAGATATCCCAAAGACTGCTTTTTCAACCAGATATGGCCTATACGAGTATTTAGTCATGTCTTTTGGATTGACAAATGCTCCGGCTTACTTTATGATTTTGATGAACTCGGTATTCATGCCAGAACTAGATAAGTTTGTAGTGGTGTTCATTGATGATATTTTGGTTTATTCTGAGAACCCAGACGACCACGCAGAGCATTTGAGGATTGTCTTGACAAGGCTCCGGGAACATAAACTCTACGCTAAGTTTAGTAAATGCGAGTTTTGGTTGAAGCAAGTACAATTCCTTGGTCACATCCTGTCAGAAGAAGGAATCTCTGTGGACCCTAGTAAAGTACAAGAAGTAATGGAGTGGGAAGCTCCAACTTCAGTTGCTGAGGTCCGGAGTTTTCTTGGTTTAGCAGGGTATTATCGCCGTTTCATTCCCGATTTCTCCAAGATTGCCAAGCCCATGACGAGTTTGCTCCAGAAGGATCAGAAGTTTGAGTGGACAGAGAAGTGTGAAACAGCTTTTCGTACCTTGCGGAAACTGTTAACCACTGCCCCTGTCTTAGCTCAACCAGATATTGAGAAGCCATTTGATGTCTTCTGCGACGCATCGAAAGTTGGTTTAGGTTGTGTTCTTATGCAAGAAGGCAGAGTGATTGCTTATGCTTCATGTCAGTTGAGAAAACATGAGGTTAATTATCCCACGCATGATTTGGAATTAGCTGCTGTGGTACACGCTCTAAAAATATGGAGACATTATCTGCTTGGTAACGTCTGTAACATGTACACTGACCACAAAAGTCTCAAGTACATCTTCACTCAACCTGAACTGAACATGAGGTAGAGAAGATGGCTTGAATTGATTAAGGATTACAATTTGCAGATACATTATCACCCAGGAAAGGCAAATGTAGTTGCTGATGCTCTGAGTCGGAAGTCGCATTGTAATAACTTGAGGTTACAACCAGAAGACGAGTTTAGTCTCGTACACCCTGTGATCCTGCGTCACATCGAACTGTAGAGCACCTTAGTTGATCAGATTCTGGAAGGGCAGAAAACAGACAAGGGGATCTATTATATCAAAAAGAGGCTAAGAACTGCCACTGAGCCAGTAAAACATTTCCGAGTTGATGATAAGGAAGTGTTATGGTTTGATAATCGCCTAGTGGTACCCAAGAATAGGGAACTTAAAAGTCAGATCACGGATGAGGCTCATCTTTCTAAATTGTCTATTCATCCCGGAAGCACTAAGATGTATCAAGACTTGCGTCCAAGATTTTGATGGACCAAAATGAAGAAGGAAATTGCCGCATATGTAGCCAGATGCGACACGTGTTGTCGGGTGAAGGCTATTCACCTGAAGCCGGCCAGAACACTTCAACCTTTATCAGTACCTGAATGGAAGTGGGAAGAAGTGAGTATGGATTTTATCACCGGTTGCCCACCACTCAGAAGGGAAATGATTCAATATGGGTAATAGTTGACCGTCTCACCAAGACCGCTCATTTTATACCAGTTAAAACCTGTTATCGAGCACCGGATTATGCGGAGATCTATATCAATCAGGTTGTCCGATTGCATGGTATACCCAAAGTCATAGTTTCGGATCGTGGAACACAATTTACTGCGCCGTTCTGGGAGAAAATGCAAAAGGAATTAGGTACCAAGTTAATCCATAGTTCAGCTTACCATCCCCAGACTTCAGGGCAAACTGAAAGACTGAATCAGGTTTTAGAGGATATGTTGAGAGCATGTGTAATATCAGCGAAGGGATCTTGGGAGAAGTGGTTGCCATTAGCAGAATTTGCTTACAACAACAGCTATCAAGAAAGCATTCATATGGCACCTTTCGAAGCTCTGTATGGCAGAAGATGTAGAACACCAATAAGTTGGGTTGAACCAGGAGAACGTCGCTATTATGGGATTGACTTTGTTAGGGAAGCAGAAGAACAAGTTAGAATGATTCAACAACATATCGCAGCAGCACAGTCCCGACAGAAAAGCTATGCCGATAAGCGAAGAAGACCACTTGAGTTCAAAGTAGGTGACTATGTGTATTTAAAAGTATCACCCATGAAAGGTGTTAGACGTTTTTGCGTGAAAAGAAAGTTAGCGCCAAGATTTGTGGGACCGTACAGGATAACGGAAAGGAGGGGAGAAGTAGCTTATCAACTACAGTTACCTGAACATCTGAAGACTATATTCCCTGTATTCCATGTGTCACAATTGAAGAAATGTCTTCGAGTTCCAGAAGAGGAAGTACAACCGGCCAATATCAAGTTACAATCCGACCTTACTTACTCGGTGAAGCCATATCGAGTACTCGACGAGAAAGAAAGGGTAACTCGCGGAAGAATCTTGAAGCAATATAAGGTGTCTTGGAGCGAGCAAGACGACCGAGATGCCACATGGGAAACCGAAGGCTATCTTAAGGAAGTGTATCCCCAGTTTTGTAAAGACTGGTTAGTAACTCAAATCTCGGGACGAGATTCTTTTAAGGAGGGGAGGGCTGTAACACCCTAGGTGTTAAGCATTCCTTAAACTGCATAATTTGTCATGCCATGAGCATAGCATCTCATCATTTCTTGTGCATATGCTTGTTGAATGCTTAAGTCCTTGTGTTAGTGTCTAGTATAACCTTGTTATGCTTTTTGTTTCTGACCAAGTGCCTTATAACAAAGTTGTAGATCTTGATGAAAGGAACAACTTTGCTTTAAAGCACTTTCTCAGAAAAAGCTTTTGAATTAGGATTTCTTGCATTACAAAAATGGTTTAGCACTAAATCTCTTGTTTTAAGCAGAATTTGGACTTGAGCCTTAAAGATGATTTGTTCCTTACAAAATTCTAAGCAACTTTGCTTTTTGAACCATTTCCTAATTCGGTATAGTTTAGGAGTTATAGAGCATCAAAGTTTGAAACAAAACCTCATTAGTTTAATCCTGACCCGTGGACCCCACCGGTCAGTCCCTCTCTTCTTCCCGCGCGCGCGCCGCTCCCTCCGCGCCGGCAGAAACCGCCCGCCGCCACGAGACCGACTCTCCGGCCGGCCAAACCACCGTCATCGCCGCCCGTGGTTTGCGCCCGAACTCGCCACGTCGCTCCGGCACTCGGCGCATGCTCGCCGCGTGGCGCGCGACGCCTGACGCCGCCGCGTCCGGTCGGGAGCTCCCCCGACGGGAACCGGCCAGGTGCAATGCACCTAGCACTTCGTTCCTTTTGCCTTCGCTCCGCCCCGTGCTCGCAACCTGAAGAGCATTCCATTGCTCACTCTCTCCCTCGCTCCACTCCACTCCATCTTCATCAGAGCAGAGCTCCGCCGCTGCCCGCCGAACCTCGGCGAGCAATTACTCGCTCCACCGCTCACCACCGTTCGATTCCTCCCGCCAGTTTCTCCGCCTTGACCTCCTCTTTCTCCGGCAAGGGTTGGTTTCTTCACTCTCCCTCTCTAGCCGCCGGAACAGCGGATGCCATCCTCAAGCTCTCGCCATGGCCGCCGCCATGACCTTCACGTGAACCGGCCATCTCCGGCCAAGCTATCCCAAACCGAGCCATGTTCTAGTCTTCTCTACCGCCGTAGTTGCCTAGGTTTCGATGGAGACCTCTCTGCTGCCATGTTCAGCCGGAACCGAGCCGTGTCGCCGCCATGTCCGCCATGGACCGCCGCCGTGCATCGATCCGGGCAATGCCGGGGATGCCGAAGCCCGAGAGTTGCTCCAATAGGTCGCTTATGACTTGCTTGGGCTTGTGTTAGTCTCGCCGAGCTTCAAACTCGCCGGGAAGAGTTTCGCCGCCGAGTCGCAGAGCCGCCGCTCCGCCATGGCTGCCGTCGAGCTTGCTCCGGTATCCCTCTGGCTCAGCGAGTCAGTTAGTCGCGTTCGCCTCGCAAACCCGCACCCAGTGATGGTCTCGGTGTCACCGGAAGCGTCGCCGTCGACGAGCTAGGGCCGGTCAACGACCACGGCGCAAAACTCCGCCGTTGACCGCCGAGCCTAGTCTCGCCTAGTCGCTTGGTCGTCTGACCAGTGAGCCTCGCCGACCGAGTCAAAGAGAGAATGTGAGAGAGAAAAAGGGGAAATCTGGGTGCCGTAGGCCTCGGTAAGCCGGGCGTGCCGAGCGTTTGCCTCGAGCCTCGGCTGAGTCAGTAAGCCTCGGCTGAGTCAGTTAGCCTCGGCTGAGTCAGTTAGCCTCGGTTAGGTGTGCAGAGCGTTGTGTCGAGCCTCGGCCGAGTCGGTTGAGTGTGTCTGAGCCTCGGCTGAGTTAAGCCGGGTGTGCTGAAGCCTTGTCTTGAGCCTCGGCTGAATCAAGTTGGGTGTCCGTACGTTTAGGATTGAGTTTTCTTTTAATTTGTTTTTGCAGAATTATGTAAAGGCTTCAAAAATTCCTACAAGGCTCATTTTAAGTCTAAATCCTGTGAAACAAATTTTGTTAGGTCAAGCATGTTTAGATCTATCAGTGAAAACTGTTGAATGCATTCTTGGTGATACTTTTATGTGTAGATTAATTTAAATTAGGAAGTTGCTGTTAACTTGGAAAATGCATAACTAATTATGTATAAACCAGAAAAACGTGATTTCAGTTTTGTTAGGTTTGTATGGATATATAGTTTCAGGGAAAAATATAATATAAGGTTGTTCTGTGAATTATTTTAGCAGTAGCTTTTAAAATGGTTAAATGTCATTTCCTTGTTTATTTTGTAGTAATTAAAATATGAGGAATATGAACCAAAGACTTTAAGCACATTGCTCTTGTGCTAAGAAGTTCAGGAGAAAATTATGAAACCTATTGTATGACACTTTGTGATAGGATGTGTAGTTCAAAGCACCTTTTCATGATAGAATTTGTCTTATTCATAGGGGGTGGAGTCTAGGTCCAAATGGAGTGAAATTTGGACAGGGGATTAGATTAAGTGTTGTTAATCTCTAGTAATTTTTGTAGAATTTTTCCAAGCTGTCTAGGATGGGTTGCTGTTATAGGCTTGTTTAATTAGGGTTAGACTAGCTCTGAGCGAGGCAAGCCCCGGAGCATTTTCTCCTATGGTTTGCCAATTACCGTTTACAAGTTAACCTGATATGCTTGTTGCATTAGGTTATAGGAGTTGCGTGATACCGTTGCTGCATTGATTAATCATCCTTGTCCACCTGCAAATACTATCTTGTTATCCCTGATAAGTCTAGGCTCGTTTATGCTTAGCCTGCTTAGACCGGTAAAAGTCGGGTGATTTCCTGTCTCCCGCATATAGGTGGATACTAAACATGATTAGCCTAGTGCTATCATGGAGAGAACCATGTGATAATTAATCTGAGATCGGGCGGGATGTAGGAGCAGCAGGACATGGGTTCGGTGTGCTAGTAATCTCCCGTCTGAGTCAATTAGGACCCGACGAAGGCACACCTCAGTCATTTTGAACGCGTCAATCACTTAACGGAGCAGGTGCGGGTACCTCCCGTGAAGCCGAGTAAGGTTTTTCGAGCCGGTGATGGAGATATTGACGCCTAACACCCAGGGCCTTATATGTACCGTGGGCAACTATTCTGATCGACCTGGCATGGTCCGAGGGCAGGCAGAGCCTGATCGACCTGGCATGACCGTGGGCAGTTAATAGCTTGAGCGACCTGGCATTGAGATAACCCCCGGTGTAGAAGGGCCCATGGCCGTCCCGCGATTTGGGTTCTCGAACCTCCTGAAGTGGTCACCAACGGCCACCTGGCAGGGTGTGTCAGGTGAGTGTGCGACATTTTATCCCCAGCTGGTAGGAATCGATTATAACCGCCATCGCTCCTGGTTAGTGAGTAACTTGACTGAGCATGTGTTACCGTAGTAATATATGGAATTAATGATGGTTATGGTTGGTGAATCTGAAAGGCTATTGATGAAATAGTCACTCTTGCTTGATTAAGTAGTCAAGTGTTTGCTCTAGAACAGGAGCAAATCTAGTTAATCAGGTTGATTACATAAAATTGACTGCTAATACTCTAATGATGATTATTTAATAATGAAAATGCTTTCTTGCAAAAAGGTAAGTGTGGCCAACCCCAGATACAGCCTTGCATAATCCTTGGTGTCAATTATTTCTGGTTTGACGGGTAAGTCTAGCTGAGTACCTTCTCGTACTCAGGGTTCTATCCCTTGTTGTTGCAGATGGGCAATGCTTCTTCGGCTATTGCGAGAACTGTCTGTACCCCGTCGAGGGCAGTGACTAGACCATGGGCATGGTCAACTCTTATCTTCCCTGATGCTTTTGTGGACTGATCAAGCATATGGCACTGTATTGTGAACTAAGGACTTGTGTTTCAAAACTATGTCGCTTCCGCTTTTGAATTCAAACTATGGTTTGTAATAACTGTTGATCTCCGATGTATTTGAACTATGTGCGAACTGAATGTATGTCGTGGACATGTACGCTAATCTATTACGATCTTGGTTAAAGTTGAATGACTTGAAATCCTTCGAGATTTCTGGACTACCGGGTTTATACGAGCTTAAGTACTTGTAGTCTCTGCGCAAGCAGCGATTCGGTGCTTAATCTGGTATAAATTGGTCGGTTCTGTCATAGCTGCCCCTGTTCATCTTGCTAATACCATGGACTACTCTGACAGAAAGACGGGGAATCTGTTGAGAAGGCAGCGCGAGGAGAACCCATACCTCTTCATCAGAGATGATTCAGTGGATCGGAGGTTTTGGTCGATGTTCCAGCAGGATTACTATGTGTCAGTCCTCTGGAGGGGTTTCTGTGCCAAAGAACATCCTCCCCTCTTTGAGCATAAGCGGCTATCAATCCGCTCCTTGACAGACAAGGACTCAGAGGAGATTCAGGCTTTAGTGTAGAGGCTAGAGAAGTGGAGGATCTTGGGGTTGGTTTCTGGTGAGCGCAGCTACAACCAGGAGATTATCTGTCAGTTTTGGGCGACCCTTTTTATTGATTAGGAGGCGCAGGTGCTGCATTGGATGACTTCAGGGGTCCACTACCGGTGCAACTTCGTCACCTTTGCCCGGTTGTTGGGATTCGACCATGTAGACAAAGATGCTCCTCGCTTGTTAGAGATGTATGGTGGGGGCATGTACACAGCTCAGCTACAGAGTTCAGGTGTCTATATGGATGGTGCAGTGGCAACCTTCAAGATCCCTGGCCTGAAGCCTGCCTACTTTGTGCTCAACAATTTGATGCGCCTGACACTGGATCCTAAGTTTGGAGACCAAGATAACTTGAGAGATGATGCTGCCAAGGTCCTTGTCTAGTTTGCTCATCCAGATGGACGCTTTAGCATATCTCATTTTCTCTGGCAAAAGATATCCGATGTGTACAATGACCCTCACAAGCTCCTGCCTTATGCTCCATATCTTATGCACATCATTGAGAATGTTGTGGGAGCTACTTTCGAGTACGACCGGACGGTGAAGGACTAAAGTGTTCGGAAGTTTACTTCTATCGTCAAGGACAAGGGCGTTGTAGGCGACGAGGTACCACCAGTAGCAGCAGCAGCGCCTGGCGAGGCACCTAGACCCGAGCCGGCTAGTGGGGATGTTCCTCCTGCTACCGCTCCTCCTCCGCGTCGTGAGAGGCATAGGAGTGGCGGTCTTCGCTCCGCTCTTGGCAAGATCTTCGAGTGGATGTGCTCCAGGGCCGAGCGCGACGAGCGGCATCAACAGGAGGTGCGTCAGCACGTTGGTCTCCCTCCGCGTTCTCCGCGCCGACCACATCCAGATCCTTTTGCCGAGTATGATGCTCAGCCCCAGCGCCATGATGATGATGATGATGACAATGACCAGCAGCAGCAGCAGCAGCCCCAGCAGCCCGGTGGTGGTGAGGCTGGCTTTCACAGCTCCATGCTGTTCGAGCCTACTCAGTTCTATCCTCAGCCTCCACCACAGTACCAGGCTCCTCCTTTCTACCCTGACTATGGTGCGGGTACATCCTTTGCTGGCGGATCCACATCATATCACGGTGGTGGTGGCGGATCGTACATGGGTGTTGCTGGCCCCGACGCCGATCCAGCTGGGAGTGGTGGCTTTCGCGACCCAACTCCTCCACTGGATCCCTCTGATGCCCCTTCGTCGTCGTATCCAGGAGGTGATGTTGGTGAGAGTGCTTACTCCTCTCTCTTTGGTGGTCCTTATCATGGTGGATCTTCCAGCGGCTACTACTAGCTCTTTGCTTATCTTGGCCTACCCGTTTTGGTACTTGTTGCCAAAGGGGGAGTGTTAGGCTTAATCTTGATGTAATATCTAGCTGTGAGAGAGGGTTAAACTTTGAGAACTAAGTGTGGTATGCTACTTTTATTTGTGATGTGATGATGAGGATGTAAAACTTTTGTGCTTAATGTTATATTCTTGTATGGTTCATCCTCTATTTATGCTCATGTTATGGTTGGTGATTGTTGTTTTCGATATGGCTATGTGTTTTGAGTCCTTTTCTTTCTTTCATAGCCATTCGCTTTTCTTATTACTTTGTTATGTGAATCACCATGCCATACCGTTCTTGCATCACAAACTGTTATATATAATGTTGTCACACACTTAGGCTCCCCACGGATTGTAAAATTTAGGGGGAGCTCTTGTTCTTATGTATGCAACCTTGTTGTTTAATCAAGGTCTGAAATTCATATCCAAAGCATACACTAAGGAGGAGCTTGAACTAAATTTTGAAATTCAAAAGCTTCAATTCTTTCTATCCTTATTGTAAGCCTAAGTTGGTTGTCATCAATTACCAAAAAGGGGGAGTTTGAAAGTGCATTCACCCCCAATGTGGGTTTTGGTTAATTAATGACAATCAAATTAGAGACTAACCAGTTTATAAAAGCATGTATGCAGGTGTTAGTCCTAAGAAATATTTGAAACTTTGAAATCTCGTGAACAAAGCACGTTGGATACATTTGGACATAAAGATGCCTAGCTCAAGTTGTAGTTTAAAATTTCAATTTTAAACTTGAGTTATAGGTAGGCCGGACTATGAAGAGGGTCACAAAGTAGGTTGGCTAGATGCGGAGAAACGTGCTCAAATCGACTAACTAGTTCGCTTGAGAGACACCGCACAATCACGAACACATAGAGGGTATTTTTATGTGGTCGGTAGTACCGACCACAGCTTCTCCGTGTGGATACATGGGTGTATGCCGAGTCTCGAGTGATGAGTGATTGTCAACCGGTTTGAACACAGAGACAGTGATCGAGGGCAAGGTGAAGGCCAAGTAGAGACGTGCCGTGCTGACGGACCGGGAGCGGTGAATGGCGGACGTGAGGCTTAGAATGAGGAACTGGTGGCCCGAGGATCAGCTGTGGTGGCTGGCAGCGTCGGACAGCGACGAGCGGAGACTTGCGGACACGGTGTTGCTCGGGTCGAGGACCTGGGGACACGTGTCGGTGGACGGGGTGCACAGGCGGTGCATCCCTTCTACAGCTTCGGTTTGGTGGTAGAGCCAGAGAAAAACCATCGGGTGGACGGTTTCCAGGTTTGGGCCTCAAAACCTGGACGCGGATGGTTTCCGAGATTGGCCACAAAACTCGGGCTGAGGACGGTTTCCAGGTTTGGGCCTCAAAACCTGGGTGCTGCGGGTTTGCTGAGTTTGGCCCACAAAACTCAGGCTACAGTGGGCTGGTTTCCCGGTTTGGGCCTCAAAACCGGGGGTTGGTCGTGAAGGCTGGTTTCCCGGTTTGGGCCTCAAAACCGGGGGTGCGACATTGGGGAAAGGGATGCAGAGCGGTGGCGGCTCGTGGCGGCAATCGGGAGGTTGCGTCGAGGCAACGCTACCAGTTGTGCGGGCGCGGCCGTCGGATCCACCTACCATAGAGTTGGTCCAGAATAACCCTAGGGTTTAGCTGGTTCGCTCTGTAATTAGAGAGGGGTAGAGTAGGAAATAGAATTAGGATAAGTAGAGGGAGACACCCTCCTCCCATTCTATCTCAGTCATTTGCTCTTTGCCTTCTAGGTTTTCCTGCTCTCCCACTCCCCTGCTGTAGCAAACTGAGATCCATAGAGAAGAGACCAATACCTCTGTGTCCGTGAGATTTTGAGGAAGTGAGACCGTAATCTCACTATTGTAGCGTGTGGTAGCCACATAGTTGCAGATCTGTGGTTGTGATTCACGTTTTGTTCTTGTTCTTTCTCGTCGATCGATCTTTTTGCTTGGTGCATTGTTTGCAAATCCGTTTGAACCAAGTTGTTCTAGATCGTGAGGCACTTCCTTCCACTGAAGGAATTTACCTCTAACCTCACTAGCTAGTAGATCGGTTGATTTTTGTTTCGGGTCAAGTTTTTCTCCCTTCCCCCGAATTTCTTCGATTCATCGATTTGGAGATAGGTTCGAGCCATGATCTCTTAGAGATAGCTCACTATCCTCCTTGTGATTCCTCTCACCAAGTTAGATCCCTAGAGGATTCGTTTTGGGTGAGATTGAGTCGAATCGGTGGACGAACAGCAGGTTTTCGGGGTGACCGGACGCTCGGCTCAGACTGACCGGACGCTGGGGATGAGTCCGGTCGTTGAACACTTCACTGTTCAGTTTCGCTCCTTGACCGGACACTCCACCCAGTGCTTGACCGGACGCTGGTTCTTGGGAGTGACCGGACGCGCCCTTGTTACTGTTCCCGTTCTTTGTCTGAAGCGACCGGACGATGGTGTCCTGACCGGACGCATCTCCTTCGAGAGTCCGGTCAGAAACAGTAAGGTCCGAAATCTGTTTTGGCTTGACCGGACGCGTCCGGTGTGTGTTGACTGGACGCAGGGTGAGTCCGATCAGTACTGACTTGCAATATTTCGTTCGCAGTTTGCTTGTCTGTTGTCGGTTTCAATTTCTGGCTTTTACGTTGGGTTTCTAGAGTCGTGAAGTGTTCCGTTATTCTTCTTGGAAGCATCCACCCTACATCTAGGGTCGTGAACACTTACGAGCTCTAGGGCTTGCTCTTGGGGTTGATTTACGGGACAATAGCGACAAGTTTCCGAAAGGAGAATTTGAGCTCCCATTCACCCCCCCCCCATCTGGTCGCTTTATGGCTGCACTTTCGGTGCTTCAATTGGTATCGGAGTGGGTTAAGGATCTTCCACCTTAGCCTGTTCGAGATCCACAGAAGGCGACATGGATCGCGGCGTGGGCAAACCGCCGTTCTTTGATGGGACGAACTATGCGTATTGGAAGATACGCATGTCGGCCTATCTCTAGAGCATGGGCTCTTCTATTTGGGAGATTTGCAACGGGGACGATTACGTTGTCTCGGTTGCTCGTGTTACTCAGCTTTAAATGGATGAGCACGATGCCAATAGCCGAGCGCGTAACGCTCTTTTCTCCTGTTTGAGCATGTCTGAGTTTGATCGCGTTTCTCACCTCCCCACGGCTCATGAGATTTGGGCTACCCTCATGCGTTTCCATGAGGGAACCTCTCAAGTCAAATCTCGTCTCTACTAGTCGCACAAGCGGGAGTATGAGAACTTTCGACACATGCCTGGCGAGAGCATAGAGAGTTTATTCGCTCGCTTTCAGGTCATTGTCAACAAGATGAGAGCGAACAAGGAGCTGTTGCCTTTTGACGATCATGAGAGGGCTTTGAAGCTTTTGCACACTCTTGATCGGTCAGTGTGGGACTCAAAGGTCCAGGCGATCATCGAATCGTCTAACTATGAGACCATCACTTGTGATGAGCTCTTTAGCAAGCTCAAGTCTAGTGAGATTGACGCCATGTCGAGGGCTTCTTATGAAAATCCCTCTGGCCCCACTATGGCTTTGGTTTCTGGCTCTTCGGCTCCCTCTGGAGGATTTGCACTTTCTTCACTCTTCTCTGTCACAGAGGACCAGCTGGAGTCTTTGGGGGATGACGAGTTGGCGATGCTCGCCAACCGGTTCTCGCGGTTCCACAACAACCACATGAACCATCGCCGCGGACGAGGACGCTCAGGATGCTTTGAATGCGGCGACCCCGACCACTTCATCGCCAACTTTCCCAAGAAGAAGAACACATCTTGGAAGGGCGATCATGGGCACAAGTACGACTCCGGCAAGCGCAAGGAAAAGTACATCCCCGCGAGGCAAAAGCGGAGGGGCGGCTTCGACAAGGAGTACATCAAGAAGAAGTACTTGGAGAAGGCCCAGGCTGAGCAGCATGCGTTCTTCGCCACGCTCAGCGACGTCGACGGATCGGATGACGACTCCGCTTGCTCAAGCGATGACGAGTCCGAGAAGAAGAAGAGGATAGAGGACAAGCTCAACGGCCTCTGCTTCTTTGTCGACGACGAGGGCTTCTACACCATGGCCCTCGGCAAGGAGGTTGACGGCGAGCTGGAGGAGACCCCTCGGAATGACGACGACGACACCTCCCAGGTATCTCTCACCCACGACGAGCTTTCTGCTGAGGTTGAGAAGCTTACTGCAGCCTTGCTTAGTCAAGATAAGTTGCTTAGGCATGTTGCTAGAGAGCGCAAGGATTATAGGCAGAAGTGGGAGGACACGGTGCGGGAGCTTGAGTTTGCTATGTCCACCGTGGTCATTTCTGAGGAGGTGGAGTGTGAGATGTGCACCAAGCACATGACTGACCTTCTCACCTTGAGAGGTAAGTATGTTGCATTGGTAGGAGAGGTGGATGAGCTGAAGGCTAGACCCTCGCTGTTGGGTGCGTGCAAGAATTGTCCTGTCTTGCAATCTGAGTTGGCAGAGAAGAATGCCAAGATTGTGTCTCTTGAAGAGGCCAACATAGGTAGCACAAGTGTGGCTAGGTGTGTTCTTTGTGAGGGTTTGGAGATGGAGATCGCTAATGTGAAGCATGACAAGATGCAAACCGAGGAGGAAAACACATACCTTCGGACCATCTTGTCATGGGTATCTAGTGGTGAGCCACAGCTCAGGATGATGATCTCCCAATTCAAGCGAGTGAAGGACCGAGAAAGCACTAGCAAGGCGACCAGAGGGGGGGGGGTGAATGGGAGCTCAAAAATTTCTCTCGAAACTTTGACCAAATGTCCCAAAATCAACCCCGAGAAATGGCAACCGAAACCATGATGCTCACGACCCTTGGAAGAGGGTGGATGATCCCTAGGATCACAGCGGAGCACCACAAGGAAGTAGCAAACCAAACTCCAAAAGCTCCGGCTCGAACAAGACCCCAAAAACCAAGTCCCTAACGTAGATAGACAGCTACATAGGGAAATCCCCAAATACCGATGCTAACAAGTAGCAAAGATACCTAGAGAGGTTCCTTGGTCAACTACAAGGCCAATTGAGAAGTCCGGAAACCAAGCGACCAAGCCGGGAGAGCAAACGCACTAAACCGGAACAAACAGCCAAGTCTCGGACTGTCCGCCGGTACGGTCCCGGACTGTCCGGCTCAACCGCGGACTATCCGCGGGGGGATGGCGGACTGTCCGCCGGCAAAATCCCCGAAACAGCACTTGTGCTGCGAGTCCCCTGGACGCTCCCGGACTGTCCGCCAAACACAACGGCGGACTGTCCACCGGTCAAGTTTCAGCACTGTTCACCGAGACACGCAGCCATTGCTCGGCTGATTCCCGATGCGCGGACTGTCCGCGCCCTAAGTGGCGGACTGTCCGCGGTCACTCTGGGAGGGCGATTTCAAACGCCCTTGCCTCGAATCTTCTCCAAATTGATTCAAACCAAAATCCCATGTTCCCAAACTTGGAGAGAATGATCACGGAGTAGTTAGAAGACTATCCCCAAGAAATCATCCGCTCAAATCGAATCAATCACAGGGAAATCGAAAGGGGAGAAGGATGAACCGAAAAGCGCCACGAAAATGTAATCAACCCGATCTACTTGTTCGTAGGGAGATAGATAAATTCCTTCGGTGGAAATGATCTCCTTTCAAATACGAACAAGTTGATTCCAACGGATTTTGCAAAGACACACGGGAGAGAGAGATCAAGTGACGGGAAAATCGCGGAGAAACGAAGAACGCGAAGAACACGAACCAAAACATGAATCAACACATCGATCTGCAACTGTGTGGCTACCACACGCTACAACAGTGAGGTTACGGCCTCACTTCCTCAAAATCTCCAGTACACAGAGGTATGGTTCTCTGCGGATCTCAGTTAGCTACAGCAGGGGATTGGGAGAGCAGGAAACCCTAGAAGCAAAGAGCAAAATGAACTGAGATAGAATGGGAGGAGGGTGTCTCCCTCTACTTATCCTAATTCTAATTCCTACTCTACCCCTCAACTAATTACAGAGCGAACCAGCTAAACCCTAAGGTTATTCTGGACCAACTCGGTGGTAGGTGGATCCGACGGCCACGCCTGCACAAGCCGTAGCGTTGCCTCGACGCAACCTCCCGATTGCCGCCACGTGCCGCCCTCGCTCTGCACCCCCGGTTTTGTGGCCCAAACCGGGAAACCAGCCTTTCCAGGCAACCCCCGGTTTTGAGGCCCAAACCGGGAAACTAGCCCACTAGCGTCTGAGTTTTGAGGCCAAACTCAGCAAACCCTCAACGCCTAGGTTTTGAGGCCCAAACCTGGAAACCGTCCTCAGCCCGAGTTTTGAGGCCAAACTCGGAAACCCTCAGCCCGAGTTTTGTGGCCAAACTCGGAAACCATCCACGCCCAGGTTTTGAGGCCCAAACCTGGAAACTGTCCACCCGATAGTTTTTCCCTGGCTCAACCACCAAACCGACGTCGTAGAGGGGATGCACCTCCGTGCACCCCGTCCACCGACACGTGTCCCCAAGTCCACGATTCAGGCAACACATGACCGCAAGTCTTCACTCGTCGCTGTCCCAGGCTGTCAGCCACCACAGCTGATCCTCGGGCCTCTGGTCCCTCAGTCCAAGCCTCATGTCCACCCTTCGCCACTCTCGGTCCATCGGCACGGCACGTCTCTACTTGACCTTCACCTCGCCTCTGATCACTGTATCCGTGCTCGACACCTGCACAACACAAGCCAAAGAACATGCGCATCATCCCAGTTGACAATCACTCATCACTCAGAGACTTGGCATACACCCATGTATCCGCAATCTCCCCCTTGATGAGTGCATTGTCAACTACACACTCACACAAATCATAATGAAAATAGAAGGAGGAAGGAAGGAAGAAGGAAGAGAGAACTCGACCAAATGACCCAAAAGCATAGCAAAGCCGAAGAAGGTCAAGTGGAAAGAGCAAAGAGAACTTGGTCCCTAAAGACATGGGCAACGGCTCGACGCGACCAAGCAAAGCAAAGCTAGCCCTCAAGAAGAGGTAGAACATGCTCAACACCGCTAGCAGATACCAATTGAAAATATCGAAGCAAAATGCTAGTCCCTCAAGAAAGAGGCACAGAGGCTCAACACAATTAGCAAGAAAGCTCGATACCAACTGTTACCATCTTAAGAAGAGCTTGACACTAATTGAAAATCTAAAAAGCAAATGCTAGTCCCTCAAGAAAGAGGCAAAGGCTCAACACAACTAGCAAAACTGCTCCAAACCAATTGAAAATGTCAAAACTCATCCAGAGCAAACTCCCCCTCGAATAGTGCACATAACCAAGAGGATTCCCCTTAGTTCAACTCGGAAAGCAAAAGATTTGCAATATCTCCCCCTAAGTTAAACGTCCGGAGAACACATGATTTGTCAATTTTCTCCCCCTTAGTTGAAAATGCACTTATCAAGTAAAAGTGCTCCCCCGCAGCAAATGCACCATCAAAAGTGCAAAAACAACGAGTGTCTTCCCCTTCCAAAAGGCATATGAGTCAAAATGCAAGTTAGGAGCTTCAGGAGTATACTCGAAAGATTGCAAAGATGCTCTACGGAGTTTGGATCCGATGATGCAGAAAATGCACAGAATGCTAGCAAAGGCTCAAACTGATCACTAAGAATGAAATAAGAACATGTGAGCAGTTTTTAGCTGAAAAGGTATATACTATCAAAAATAGCACAAGACATGTATAGACAGGAAGTCAAACAAGTGCTAAACATGTATACAAGGTGAACTACCCCTAGCACAGTTCAACCATCATGCTGATACCAATGAAAACATATACTTGTGATTTCAGGTTTTAATCCGAGTTGCAGCGGTGAAATTACACAAGTTCAGAAAATAGCATGTGATTGCGAGAGGTTGAATGCTTGTTATTGCCTAACTTTCCAACTGTGCGAAGCCTATGCAGAAGCAATCAGAAGCTTAAAGCAAACAGTTTCGGTCATACACTACACAGCTCAAGTTTAACCCAAAAGTGCAATGGGAAACAGTCTCGAAACTGTGAGGTGCTAACAAGCAAACCCATCTCGGTCTTTCCAATTTACTTAACTTGGTTCAGATTTTAAACAGAATATGAATATACCAAGCAAGTGAATGACTCAACACTAGAGACATAGCAACCTAGCATATATGAAAAGCAGGAATGACCTCAACATATCCTACACATGCTAGTTGCATATCTCAATGGTGAATATTTTCAAATTTTAAGTTCATTAAGCAAGTTCACCATTCAAAAATAGCTCAGCTCACAACATGTACTAGAGATCAGAAGGAGCATAAGCTACAACATCAGAAAGCATCGGAGTAAAGACTACACAGAGCATAGTTACATTCTTCAGACTATATTCATGAAGCTCAGAATGTAAAAGCGTATGCGAAAATGCAAAGATGCATGAAGAAATCAAAAAGGAAGTAAAAACAACTAAAAACCAGAATCAGTGTATCATACAGGAGTCAAAATGTTTCCCCCATCTAAAAGGGGAAACACACACCAAGCTCACCTCTCAACCGATTAAAGGTTGATTGGTCCAAAGGCTTGGTGAAAATATCAGCAAGCTGATGATGAGTATCGACATGGCGAAGGTCGATATCACCCTTCTCATAGTGGTCTCGCAGAAAATGAAAGCGCACATCAATGTGTTTGGTCTTCGAGTGCAGCACGGGGTTCTTAGCAACGCTAATCGCACTCATGCTGTCACAAAGCAATGGAACGCGAGAAAAGCTCAGACCAAAATCACGCAAAGTGGCCATCATCCAGAGTAACTAGGAACAGCAGCTAGCCGCAGCAACATACTCAGCCTCTGTGGTAGACTGGGCGACACTAGACTGCTTGCAAGAAGACCACGAAACAAGAGAAGATCCAATAAACTGGCAAGTCCCAGAAGTGGACTTGCGATCAATACGGCAACCAGCAAAATCGGCATCAGAATAACCGCAAAGGGAAAGGTTGGAGGAAGCAGAATACCAAATCCCAAATTCTGGAGTGAAGGATAAGTACCTCATAATGCGCTTGACTGCCTGACGGTGCGAAGTGCGCGGCGACGACTGAAAGCGCGCGCAGAGGCACACCGCGAACTGGATGTCCGGGCTTGTCGCCGTCAGGTACAGCAGCGACCTGATCATACTCCGGTACTCCTTCTGGTCCACTGCTTCTCCTTCCTTGTCCGCATCCAGGGCCGTCGTGGTTGACATGGGTGTTGGAAGAGGCTTGGCCTCACCCATATCGAACTTCTTCAGAATGTCGCGGGTGTACTTGCCCTGGTGCACGAACGTTCCCTCCCGAGACTGCTTGAATTGCAGTCCGAGGAAAAACGTCAACTCACCCATCATGCTCATCTCGAACTCCCTGCTCATAGTGTCTGCAAACTTGGCAACCAAAGCGTGAGAAGAACCACCGAAAATGATATCATCCACGTAAATTTGGACCATGAGAGTATCAGTGCCTTGCTTGAGGAGAAAGAGCGTTTTATCTACACATCCCATTTTGAAACCCTTAGCAAGCAAAAAGGTTTTTAACCTATCATACCAGGCTCTAGGGGCTTGTTTCAAACCATACAAAGCTTTGTGAAGTTTAAAGACATGGTTTGGAAACTTGGGATTTTCGAAACCGGGGGGTTGTCTAACATACACCTCCTCTTCTATGTAGCCGTTTAAGAAGGCACTCTTGACATCCATTTGAAAAAGTTTGAAACCTTTGGATGCAGCAAAAGCCAAGAGTATCCTAATAGCCTCCAAATGAGCTACAGGAGAAAACGTCTCCTCATAGTCTATCCCCTCCTTCTGACTATATCTCTGGGCTACGAGTCTGGCCTTGTTTCTCACAACATGACCATCTTCTCCCTGTTTGTTTTTGAAAACCCATTTTGTCCCAATTGCATGACTCTCAGAAGGTGGAGACACTAGAACCCAAACCCGATTTCTCTCAAAGTTCTCAAGCTCCTCATGCATGGCATTGACCCAATCCGGATCTGTCAATGTGTGTCCAACATCCCGGGGTTCAAAATCAGCAACAAAAGCAGAATGAGCGAAGTGAGAGATTTGCCTTGACCGGGTGACGCGTTCGTCGATGTTGCCGATCATCTGCTGAGGCGGGTGCTGGCGCTGAATGTGTCGTGGTGCCTCCCTAGCCGAAGTGGCCTCCCCCTCAACAACAGCTGGTGCCTCCTCGGGTACAAAGGGTACCGCTCTAGGTGGCGGATCCCACGGCCCCCAGGAAGACGACGTGTCGGGGCCGTGAGTCGTCGTCGAAGCCGCTCTTTGCGGCACAGCAGGTGGAGGAGGTGCTGGGTCATCTATCCCTTCAGCACCTTCTTCTTCATCATCGAAAAGAAGTTCGCCAACCTCATGATCACCTGCACACTCAAAACGAGAAGAAGGACAAACCATGGTCTCGTCGAAGGTGACATCAGATGTCTCCATGACTCGGTTAGTGTCAAGGTTAAGTACACGATAAGCACGAGTATGAGTGCCATAACCCAAAAACACGTCGTCAGAAGAACGAGACTCAAACTTGTCCAAGTTGCCCTTTTTGAGTATAAAACAATGACAACCAAAAACTCGAAAATAACTCACCTTGGGCAGTTTTCCAAAACGCAACTCATAAGAAGTCTTTTTCAAGAAAGCTCGAAGAAAAATGCGATTGGAAATGTAGCATGCAGTGCTCATGGCTTCGGCCCAATATCGCCTAGGAGTCCTATGCTCATCGAGCATCGTCCTGGCCATCTCTACAAGGGTCTGATTCTTCCTTTCTACAACACCATTCTGAGGCGGTGTGTAGGGGGAAGAAAACTGATGCTCTAAACCCAAAGAGTTACAAAACTTCTCCAAATCCGAATTCTTGAATTCGGAACCATTATAACTCCTAATAGCTCGCATCGAGTTCAAAGGGAACTCATTCTGTGCGGATACATGGGTGTATGCCGGGTCTCTGAGTGATGATTGATTGTCAACTGGGATGATGCGCATGTTCTTTGGCTTGTGTTGTGCAGGTGTCGAGCACGGAGACAGTGATCGAGGGCAAGGTGAAGGTCAAGTTGAGACGTGCCGTGCCGACGGACCGGGTGTGATGAAGGATGGGTGTGCCGTGCGGCGGACGTGCCAGGCCGATGGATCGAGCGGTGAAGGGCGGACGTGAGGCTTGGACTGAGGGACCAGAGTGCCTGAGGATCAGCTGTGGTGGCTGGCAGCCTGTGACGACGACAAGTGAAGAAGTGCGGTCATGTGTTGCCTGAAACGTGGACTCGGGGACACGTGTCGGTGGACGGGGTGCACGGGCGGTGCATCCCCTCTACAGCTTCGGTTTGGTGGTAGAGCCAGGGAAAAACCATCGAGTGGACGGTTTCCAGGTTTGGGCCTCAAAACCTGGGCATGGACGGTTTCCGAGTTTGGCCACAAAACTCGGGCTGACGGTTTCCAGGTTTGGGCCTCAAAACCTGGGCGTGGACGGTTTCCGAGTTTGGCCACAAAACTCGGGCTGAGGGTTTCCGAGTTTGGCCACAAAACTCGGGCTGAGGTCAGTTTCCAGGTTTGGGCCTCAAAACCTGGGCTCTGAGGGTTTGCTGAGTTTGGCCTCAAAACTCAGACGCTGGTGGGCTGGTTTCCCGGTTTGGGCCTCAAAACCGGGGGTTGGCTGGAAAAGGCTGGTTTCCCGGTTTGGGCCACAAAACCGGGGGTGCAGAGCGAGGGCGGCACGTGGCGGCAATCGGAAGGTTGCGTGGAGGCAACGTGGACGAGTTGTGCGGGCGTGGCCGTCGGATACACCTACCACCGAGTTGGTCCAGAATAACCCTAGGGTTTAGCTGGCTCGCTCTATAATTAGAATAGAGAGGGGTAGAGTAGGAATTAGACTCAGGTTAGAATTAGGATAAGTAGAGGGAGACACCCTCCTCCTTTCCTATCTCAGTTTTAGCCATCTCAGTCATTTGCTCTTTGCTTCTAGGGTTTCCTGCTCTCCCATCCCCTGCTGTAGCTAGCTGAGATCCGCAGAGAGACTTGCCTCTGTGTACTGTTGATTCTGAGGAAGTAAGGCCGTATCCTCACTATTGTAGCGTGTGGTAGCCACACGGTTGCAGATTCGTGGGTGTGATTTGAGCTTTGTTCATGTTCTTCGCGGAATCCTTTTTCTCCACGATTTTCCCATCACTTGATCTCTTTGCTCGGTTCATATTTTGCAAAACCATTTGAACCAAGTTATTCTAGATCGTGAGGCACTTCTTTCCACCGAAGAAATTAACCTCTAACTTCACGGTCTAGGAGATCGAACAATTTTCGTGTTGGATCGGTTTTTTGCTCCATTGCCCCGATTTCTTCCAATTCCTCGATTTGGAGTTAGGTTCGAGCCATGATTCCTGTGGGATAGCTCACTAACATCCTTGGAACTCCTCATACCAAGTCTAGGCCTTAGTGCTTTTGATTCGGAGGAGATCGAGTGAATTTCACGGAAGAACTGCACTGCGTCGGGGGCATCGGACGCTCGAGTTCATAGCATCGGACGCTGACCCTTTTGGCATCGGAGGCTTCGTGGCCACGTGTCAAGATCTGACATTTTCTACGGAGCATCGGACGCTTCATTGTGCATCGGACGCGCTAGAGTGAGACCATCGGACGCTGAGATTTCACTGTTCACAGCGTCCGATGCGTATGCAGTAAGGTTCCAGTTTCACCCTGTTTGCATCGGACGCGTCCGTTGGTTGGTCATCGGACGCTGCCAGCATCCGATGCTGTTGAGTCCACGCAGTTTCATCCGCAGTTTGTTCGTCCAACCTTCGATTTGAGATCCGCTTGTTGCATTGGGTTTCTAGGGTTGTGTAGTGTCCCGCTGTGCTTCTTGGAAGCATCCACCCTACATCTAGGGTCATGGACATTAGCAAGCTCTAGGGTTTGTCTTTCAGGGTGATTCTCGGGACAGTGGCTACTAGTTTCCGAAACGAAATTTTGAAGCTCCCATTCACCCCCCCTCTGGTCACTTTCTGGTTGCTTCTCGGTCCTTCAATTGGTATCGGAGCAGGTTAAGGATCTTCCACCTTAGCCGGTTCCAGATCCACAGAAGGCGACATGGATCGCGGCGTGGGCAAACCGCCGTTCTTTGATGGGACGAACTATGCGTATTGGAAGATACGCATGTCGGCCTATCTCCAGAGCATGGGCTCTTCTGTTTAGGAGATTTGCAATAGGGCCGATTACGTTGTCCTAGCTGTTCGTGTCTCTCAGCTTCAGATAGATGAGCACGAGACCAATAGCCGGGTGCGTAACGCCTTGTTCTCCTGTTTGAGCATGTCGGAGTTTGATCGCGTTTCTCACCTCCCCACGGCTCGTGAGATTTGGGACACCCTCATGCGCTTTCATGAGGGCACCTCTAAATTCAAATCCTGTCTCTACGAGTCGCACAAGCGGGAGTATGAGAACTTTCGACATATGCCTGGCGAGAGCATAGAAAGCTTATTCGCTCGCTTTCAGGTGATTGTCAACAAGATGCGAGCTAACAAGGAGCTGTTGCCTTTCGACGATCATGAGAGGGCTTTAAAGCTTTTGCATACTCTCGATTGATCGGTGTGGGACTCAAAGGTCCAGGCGATCATCGAATCGTCTAATTATGAGACTCTCACTTGCGACGAGCTCTTTAGTAAGCTCAAGTCTAGTGAGATTGACGCCATGTCGAGGGCTTCTTATGCGAATCCTTCTGGCCCGACTATGGCTTTGGTTTCTGGCTCTTCTGCTAACCCCTCTGCTGGCTTTGCACTTTCTTCACTCTTTTCTGTCACAGAGGACCAGCTTGAGTCGTTGGGGGATGACGAGTTGGCAATGCTCGCCAACCGGTTCACGCGGTTCCACAACAACCGCATGAACCGTCGCCGCGGTGGAGGACGCTCAGGATGCTATGAGTGCGGCGACCCCGACCACATCATCGCCAACTGCCCCAAGAAGAAGCATTGATCTGGGAAGGGCGATCATGGGCACAAGTATGACTCCGGCAAGCGCAAGGAGAAGTACATCCCCACGAGGCACAAGCGGAGGGGCGGCTTCGACAAGGAGTACATCAAGAAGAAGTACTTGGAGAAGGCCCAGGCTGAGCAGCGTGCGTTCTTCGCCACGCTCAGCGACGTCGACGGCTCGGATGATGACTCCGCTTGCTCAAGCGATGACGAGTCCGAGAAGAAGAAGAGGATCGAGGACATGCTGAACGGTCTCTGCTTCTTTGCCGACGACGACGGCTTCTGCACCATGGCGCTTGGTGATGAGGTCGACGGCAAGCTGGAGCACACTCCTCGGGATGACGACGACGACGACACCTCGCAGGTATCCTTGACCCACGATGAGCTATTTGCTGAGAATGAGAAGCTTACTATCGCCTTGCTTAGTCACGATAAGTTGCTTAGGCGTGCCGCTAGAGAGCGCAAGGAGTTTAGGCAGAAGTGGGAGGACACGGTGAGAGAGCTTGAGTTTGCCAAGTCCACCGTGGTCGTGTCGGAGGAGGTTGAGTGTGAGATGTGCACCACGCACATGACTGACCTTCTCACTTTGAGAGGTAAGTATGCTGCGTTGGTAGGAGAGGTGGATGAGCTGAAGGCTAGACCTTCTCTGTTGGGTGCGTGCAAGACTTGTCCTGTCTTGCAATCTAAGTTGGCAGAGAAAAATGCCAAGATTGTGTCTCTTGAGGAGGCCAACTCAGGTAGCACTTGTGTGGCTAAGTGTGCTTTGTGTGAGGGTTTGGAAATGGAAATTGCCAATGTCAAGAATGGCAAGATGCAAACCGAGGAGGAAAACACATACCTTCGGACCATCTTGTCATGGGTCTCTTGTAGTGAGCCGCAGCTCGGGATGATGATCTCCCAATTTAAGCGAGCTGCTGGAGGTTCTGGTGTAGGTCTTGCTCAAGGTGTTGATCTTTCTGCTTTTGGGAAGATTGGAGAGTCGAGTGGTCTGAATCCTAGTGAGAAGCCCAACTCCACCACTACTCCCAAACTAACCAAGCTTCCACCTAAAGAGCCCGTCAAGCCTACCACCAAGGATGGGGTGTTTGAGGAACCTCCGAGAGCTCCACCCAAGAACCAAGTGTGGCATCCCAAACCCAACCACCTAAAGAATAAGCTGGATACAATGCCACCTATCCAGGAGGAGTTGCCACAGAAGGGCAAAGTGATCCACACCCACAACCATGATTACCAACAACCCCCTTTGCGTGCGGTGAGGTATCATTGTGATTTCTGTGGGAGAGATGGACACTTGAGCGAGTTCTGCTTTAGGCGCAAGAGAGAGGCGCGCCGTGCTAGGGAGATGAACAACCCAGACATGTACCATCTTTTCCATGATGTACATGTGCCGAATGTTCAGAGGAGTGCTCCGAGGAGAGCAGCTAGGCCCAGAGGTCCAGAACCTCAAGTTCCCAGGCCTAGGCAGCAGAGAGCTCCGAGGAGAGATGCTAGGCCTAGAGGCGTAGTGCCTCAAGTTGCTAGGGCTAGGCCTCATAGAGAGCGTGCCCGGCGGGAGCCTACAGTTGTAGGCTTTGGACCCCGTGGCGGAGGCTTTGTAGTTGAGTGTTTTCCCCCACCGCGTTTTGAGTATCGCGATGAACGCTCCTCCCTTAGCGGACCACGTTTTCCTCTACGTGGTAATCGCTCCTCTCGTAGACGTGCTAGGAATGGTTTTTCTGCTAACCGTTCTTTTCAGCAGCCGGCCCAACACTGGTATTCTTCCTACTTCACTAACCCAAGTGTTGGACCCTATGCTCACCCTATGTCTTTTTATTGATGTAGGTAAAACGGTTGGAGGACATTTGGTTGGTGGATTCCGGTTGCTCGAGGCACATGACCGGAAACGCCAAGTGGTTCTCCAGCCTTAGCCCTGTTGCTGGAAAGGAGTACATAACCTTCGGCGACAATAGCAAAGGTAAGGTATTGTCTCGCGGGTCGGTGCGAGTTAATGAGCACTTTGTGTTGCGCGATGTTGCTCTTGTTTCTAACTTGCATTTTAACCTTCTTTCTGTTTCGCAACTCTTTGACGACGACTATGAGATTCGTTTTAAACCGAATCTCAGTCGTATTTTGGATCCTCAGGGCAATTTTGTGTGTTTGATTTCGCCCTTTGGAAAAGTCTTTCGTGCGAATTTCTCGGAATCTTTTGGCACTTCTCGTTGTCTTGTGGCTGGATCTTCCTCCTCTGATCTTTGGAAGTGGCATAGGAGACTTGGACATTTGAGCTTCGACTTGCTTGCAAGGCTTAGTTCACTTGGCCTAATCCGAGGATTGCCCAAGTTGCATATGGAGAAGGATCTTGTTTGCCACTCTTGTAGACACGGGAAGATGGTTGCCGCTCCCCACCATCCAGTGACTCAGGTCATGACCAAGCGCCCTGGAGAGCTTTTGCACATGGACCTTGTTGGTCCGGCTCGGGTGAGCTCGGTTGGGGGGAAGTGGTATGTGCTTGTTGTTGTTGATGACTTCTCGAGATATTCGTGGGTTTTCTTTTTGGCTAAGAAAACTGAGACTTTCTATATTGCTCGCAATCTGATTTTGCGTCTTCAGAATGAGTTCCCTTTGAACTCGATGCGAGCAATTCGGAGTGATAATGGTTCCGAATTCAAGAATTCGGATTTTGAGAAGTTTTGTAACTCTTTGGGTTTAGAGCATCAGTTTTCTTCCCCCTACACAACCCCTCAGAATGGTGTTGTAGAGAGGAAAAATCGGACCCTTGTTGAGATGGCCAGGACGATGCTCGATGAGCATAGGACCCCTAGGCGTTATTGGGCCGAAGCTATGAACACTGCGTGCTATATTTCCAATCGCATTTTTCTGAGAGCTTTCTTGAAGAAGACTTCTTATGAGTTGCGTTTTGGAAAACTACCCAAGGTGAGTTATTTTCGAGTTTTTGGTTGCCATTGTATTATACTCAAAAAGGGCAACTTGGACAAGTTTGAGTCTCGTTCTTCTGACGGAGTATTTTTGGGTTATGACACTCACACTCGCGCATATCGTGTACTTAACCTTGATACTAACCGAGTCATGGAGACATCAGATGTCACCTTCGACGAGACTCTCGTTTGTCCTTCTTCTCGTTTTGAGCGTGCAGGTGATCATGAGGTTGGCGAGCCTCTTTTTGATGACGAGGACGAGGGTGCTGAAGGTATAGATGATCCAGCACCCCCTCCACCTGTTGTGCCACAAAGAGCAGCTTCTACGATGACTCACGGCCCCGACACCTCTTCTCCCTAGGGGCCGTGGGATCCACCACCCCGAGCGGTACCATTTGTACCCGGGGAGGCACCAGCTGCTGTTGAGGGGGAGGCCACTTCGGCAAGGGAGGCGCCATGACACATTCAGCGCCAGCACCCGCCTCAGCAGATAATCGGCAGCATCGACGAACGGGTTACTCGGTCCAGGTCACAGCACATATCTCACTTCGCTCATTCTGCTTTTGTTGCTAATTTTGAGCCCCGAGATGTTGGACACGCTTTGACGGATCCGGATTGGGTCAATGCCATGCATGAGGAGTTAGAAAATTTTGAGAGAAATCGGGTTTGGGTTCTAGTTCCTCCTCCTCCTAACTGTAATCCTATTGGGTCAAAATGGGTTTTCAAAAACAAACAAGGAGAGGATGGCCACATTGTGAGGAACAAAGCGCGTCTTGTGGCCAAGGGTTATAGTCAGAAGGAGGGGATAGACTTTGAGGAGACTTTTGCTCCTGTAGCTCGTTTGGAGGCTATTAGGATACTCTTGGCTTTTGCTACATCCAAAGGTTTTAAACTCTTTCAAATGGATGTCAAGAGTGCCTTCTTAAACGGCTACATAGAAGAAGAAGTGTATGTTGAGCAACCCCCCGGTTTTGAAAATCCCAAGTTTCCAAACCATGTTTTTAAACTTCATAATGCTTTATATGGTTTGAAACAAGCCCCTAGAGCCTGGTATGATAGATTGAAAACCTTTTTGCTTGCTAAGGGTTTTAAAATGGGATGTGTAGATAAAATGCTCTTTCTCCTCAAGCAAGGCAAAGACACTCTCTTGGTCCAGATTTACGTGGATGATATCATTTTCAGTGGTTCTTCTCACGCTTTGGTTGCCAAGTTTGCAGATACTATGAGCAGGGAGTTCGAGATGAGCATGATGGGCGAGCTGACCTTCTTTCTCGGGTTGCAAATCAAGCAATCCAGGGAGGGGACGTTTGTGCACCAGGGCAAGTACACCAAGGACTTGCTGAAGCGGTTCGATATGGGTGAGGCCAAGCCTCTTCCAACACCCATGTCGACGACGACTGCCCTGGATGCGGATGTGGATGGAGAAGCAGTGGACCAGAAGGAGTACCGAAGCATGATCGGGTCGCTCCTCTACCTGACGGCGACACGCCCGGACATTCATTTCGCGGTGTGTCTGTGTGCGCGCTTTCAGGCCTCGCCGCGCACTTCTCACCGTCAGGCGGTGAAGCGGATTTTCAGGTACCGTAGCTTTAAGCTTCTGATTGCTTCGGCATAGGCTTCTCTCGGTTGAAAAGTTAGGCAATGACAAGCTTTCAACCTCTCGCAATCACATGCTAATAATTGAACTTGTGTAATTTCACCGCTGCAACTCCGATCTGAATTTGAATTCACAAGTGTATGTTACATTCTTAAGCATGATGATTGAACTTTGCTAGGGGTAGTTCACCTTGTATACTTGTTTAGCACTTGTTCAGACTCCTGTTTATACATTGCTAGTGCTATTTTGATGGTGAATACCTTTTTGACTCAAAACTGCTCATTTCTGCTCATATGTTCATATTTCATATCTGGTGATCAGTTTGAGCCTTTGCTATTTGAGTGCTTAGTTTTGTCATTAGAGCTATACTGTTTAGAGCATCTTTGCACTCTTTTGACTATATGCCTGAAGCTGCTAACTTGCATTTCTGACTTCATATGCATGTTGGAAGGGGGAGTTTCTTGCCTTGATGCCTTTTCTTGATTAGTGCATTTTCAACTAAGGGGGAGAAATTGCAAATCATATACTCCTGGATGTTCAACTAAGGGGAGTTTTCCTAGTTGCTTGCACTTGTCGAGGGGGAGTTTGCTAGTTGTGTTGAGCCTTGCCTCTGTCTTGAGGAACTAGCAAACATTTTCAGGGCTTTTCGATCTCGATTGGTTCTCTTTTGGTTTGGAGTCATTCCAATTGGTTCGGAGCATGTTTGGCCGAAAGGATTTGGTATCGAGCCTTCTTTGCTAGTTGTGTTGAGCCTCTGTGCCTCTATCTTGAGGGACTAGCATTTTGCTTCGATTTTCTTTTGACTTCAATTGGTTTTGAGCTCTTCTCTCTGGAGTTTCCAATTGGTATTTGCTAGCGGTGTTGAGCCTGTTCTACCTCTTCTTGAGGGCTAGCTTTGCTTCGCTTGGTCGCGTCGAGCCGTTGCCCATGTCTTTGGGGACCAAGTTGTCTTGCTCTTTCCACTTGACCTTCTTCGGCTTTGCTATGCTTTTGGGTCATTTGGTCGAGTTCTCTTCTTCTTCCTTCCTCTCTTCTTCTTTCCGTTATGATTTCTGTGAGTAGTTGACAATGCACCCATCAAGGGGGAGATTGCGGATACATGGGTGTATGCCGGGTCTCTGAGTGATGAGTGATTGTCAACTGGGATGATGCGCATGTTCTTTGGCTTGTGTTGTGCAGGTGTCGAGCACGGAGACAGTGATCGAGGGCAAGGTGAAGGTCAAGTTGAGACGTGCCGTGCTGACGGACCGGGTGCGATGAAGGATGGGCGTGCCGTGCGGCGGACGTGCCATGCCGATGGATCGAGCGGTGAAGGGCGGACGTGAGGCTTGGACTGAGGGACCAGAGTGCCTGAGGATCAGCTGTGGTGGCTGGCAGCCTGTGACGACGACAAGTGAAGAAGTGCGGTCATGTGTTGCCTGAGTCGTGGACTCGGGGACACGTGTCGGTGGACGGGGTGCACGGGCGGTGCATCCCCTCTACAGCTTCGGTTTGGTGGTAGAGCCAGGAAAAACCATCGGGTGGACGGTTTCTAGGTTTGGGCCCCAAAACCTGGGCATGGACAGTTTCCGAGTTTGGCCACAAAACTCGGGCTGACGGTTTCCAGGTTTGGGCCTCAAAACCTAGGCATGGACGGTTTCCGAGTTTGGCCACAAAACTCGGGCTGAGGGTTTCCGAGTTTGGCCTCAAAACTCGGGCTGAGGTCGGTTTCTAGGTTTGGGCCTCAAAACCTGGGCTCTGAGGGTTTGCTGAGTTTGGCCTCAAAACTCAGACGCTGGTGGGCTGGTTTCCCGATTTGGGCCTCAAAACCGGGGGTTGGCTGGAAAAGGCTGGTTTCCCCGGTTTGGGCCACAAAACCGGGGGTGCAGAGCGAGGGCGCCACGTGGTGGCAATCGGAAGGTTGCGTGGAGGCAACGCGAACGAGTTGTGCGGGCGTGGCCGTCGGATACACCTACCACCGAGTTGGTCCAGAATAACCCTAGGGTTTAGCTGGCTCGCTCTGTAATTAGAATAGAGAGGGGTAGAGTAGGAATTAGACTCAGGTTAGAATTAGGATAAGTAGAGGGAGACACCCTCCTCCCTTCCTATCTCAGTTTTAGCCATCTCAGTCATTTGCTCTTTGCTTCTAGGGTTTCCTGCTCTCCCATCCCCTGCTGTAGCTAGCTGAGATCCACAGAGAGACTTGCCTCTGTGTACTGTTGATTCTGAGGAAGTGAGGCCGTATCCTCACTATTGTAGCGTGTGGTAGCCACACGGTTGCAGATTCGTGGGTGTGATTTGCGCTTTGTTCGTGTTCTTCGCGGAATCCTTTTTCTCCACGATTTTCCCGTCGCTTGATCTCTTTGCTCGGTTCATATTTTGCAAAACCATTTGAACCAAGTTGTTCTAGATCGTGAGGCACTTCTTTCCACTGAAGAAATTAACCTCTAACTTCACGGTCTAGGAGATCAAACGATTTTCGTGTTGGATCGGTTTTTTGCTCCATTGCCCTGATTTCTTCCAATTCCTCGATTTGGAGTTAGGTTCGAGCCATGATTCCTGTGGGATAGCTCACTAACATCCTTCGAACTCCTCATACCAAGTCTAGGCCTTAGTGCTTTTGATTTGGAGGAGATCGAGTGAATTTCACGGAAGAACTGCATTGCGTCGGGGGCATCGGACGCTCGAGTTCATAGCATCGGACGCTGACCCTTTTGGCATCGGAGGCTCCGTTGCCACGTGTCAAGATCTGACATTTTCTAAGGAGCATCGGACGCTACCATCGGACGCTCCGTTGTGCATCGGACGCGCCGGAGTGAGACCATCGGACGCTGAGATTTCACTGTTCACAGCGTCCGATGCGTATGCAGTAAGGTTCCAGTTTCACCCTGTTTGCATCGGACGCGTCCGTTGGTTGGTCATCGGACGCTGCCAGCATCCGATGCTGCTGAGTCCGCGCAGTTTCGTTCGCAGTTTGTTCGTCCGATCTTCGATTTGAGATCCGCTTGTTGCGTTGGGTTTCTAGGGTTGTGTAGTGTCCCGCTGTGCTTCTTGGAAGCATCCACCCTACATCTAGGGTCGTGGACATTAGCAAGCTCTAGGGTTTGTCTTTCAGGGTGATTCTCGGGACAGTGGCTACTAGTTTCCGAAAGGAAATTTTGAAGCTCCCATTCACCCCCCCTCTGGTCGCTTTCTGGTTGCTTCTCGGTCCTTCATTCTGAAGACGCAAATACAGATTGTGAGCAATAAAGAAAGTCTCGGTCTTCTCAGCTAAAGAGAAGACCCACGAATATCTCGAAAAATCGTCGACAACAACAAGCACATACCACTTCCCCCCAACCGAGCTCACCCGAGTCGGACCAACAAGGTCCATGTGCAAAAGCTCTCCAGGGCACTTAGTCATGACCTGAGTCACTGGATGGTGGGGAGCGGCAACCATCTTCCCGTGTCTACAAGAATGGCAAACAAGATCCTTCTCCATGGATAACTTGGGCAATCCTCGGATTAAGCCAAGTGAGCTAAGTCTTGCAAGCATGTCGAAGCTCAGGTGACCTAGTCTCCTATGCCACTTCCAAAGATCAGAGGAGGAAGGTCCAGCCAAAAGACAATGAGAAATTCTGGACGACTCCGAGAAATCCGCACGAAAGACTTTTCCAAAGGGCGAAATCACACAAACAAGATAGCCCTGAGGATCCAAAATGCGACTGAGATTCGGTTTAAAACGAATCTCGAAGTCATCATCGAAAAGTTGCGAAACAGAAAGAAGGTTAAAATGCAAGTTAGAAACAAGAGCAACATCGCGCAACACAAAGTGCTCATTAACTCGCACAGACCCACGAGACAACACCTTACCTTTGGTGTTGTCGCCGAAGGTTATATACTCCTTTCCGGCGACCGGACTAAGACTGGAGAACCACTTGGCATTTCTGGTCATGTGCCTCGAACACCCGGAATCCACCAACCAAACGTTCTCCAATCATTTTACCTGGGAGGTGTCGTCGTCGTCGTTCCGAGGGGAGTTCACCAGCTCACCGTCGACCTCCTTGCCGAGCGCCATGGTGCAGAAGCTGTCGTCGTCGGCGAAGAAGCAGAGGCCGTTCAGCATGTCCTCGATCCTCTTCTTCTTCTCGGACTCCTCATCGCTTGAGCAAGCGGAGTCGTCATCCGAGCCGTCGACGTCGTTGAGCGTGGCGAAGAACGCACGCTGCTCAGCCTGGGCCTTCTCCATGTACTTCTTCTTGATGTACTCCTTATCGAAGCCGCCCCTCTGCTTGTGCCTTGGGGGGACGTACTTCTCCTTGCGCTTGCCGGAGTCATACTTGTGTCCATGATCGCCCTTCCCAGATGAGTTCTTCTTCTTGGGGCAGTTGGCGATGAAGTGGTCGGGGTCGCCGCAATCATAGCATCCCGAGCGTCCTCCTCCGCGGCGACGGTTCATGCGGTTGTTGTGAAACCGCGAGAACCGGTTGACGAGCAAAGCGAGCTCGTCATCCCCCAAAGACTCAAGCTGGTCCTCTGTGACAGAAAAGAGTCAAGAGAGTGCAATTCCTCCAGAGGGGTTAGCAGAAGAGCCAGAAACCAAAGCCATCGACGGGCCAGAAGGATTTTCATAAGAAGCCCTCGCCATGGCGTCAATCTCACTGGACTTGAGCTTGCTAAAGAGCTCGTCGCACGTGAGGGTCTCATAGTTAGGTGATTCGATGATCGCCTGAACTTTGGAGTCCCACACCGACCAATCAAGAGTATGCAAAAGCTTCAAAGCTCTCTCATGATCATCGAAAGGCAACAGCTCCTTGTTAGCCCTCATCCTGTTGACAATCACCTGAAAGCGAGCAAATAAACATTCTATGCTCTCGCCAGGCATGTGTCGAAAGTTCTCATACTCTCGCTTGAACGACTCGTAGAGACGGGTTTTGAATTGAGAGGTTCCCTCATGGAAACGTATGAGGGTAGCCCAAATCTCCCGAGCCGTAGCGAGGTGAGAAACGCGATCAAACTCACTCATGCTCAAACATGAGAAAAGAGCATTACGGGCTCGGCTATTGGCATCGTGCTCATCGATCTGAAGCTGAGAGACACGTGCAGCAAAGACCACGTAATCGGCAGAGTTGCAAATATCCCAAATGGAAGCACCCAAACTATGCAGATAGGTCGACATGCGTATCTTCCAATACGCATAGTTGGTCCCATCGAAAAACGGCGGTTTGCCCACGCCGCGATCCATGTCGCCTTCTGTGGATCTGGAACCGGCTAAGGTGGTAGATCCTTAACCCGCTCCGATACCAATTGAAGGACCGAGAAAGCACTAGCAAGGCGACCAGAGGGGGGGTGAATGGGAGCTCAAAAATTTCTCTCGAAAGTTTGACCAAATGTCCCAAAATCAACCTCGAGAAATGGCAACCGAAACCGTGATGCTCACGACCCTTGGAAGAGGGTGGATGATCCCTAGGATCACAGCGGAGCACCACAAGGAAGTAGCAAACCAAACTCCAAAAGCTCCGGCTCGAACATGACCCCAAAAACCAAGTCCCTAACGTAGATAGACAGCTACGTAGGGAAATCCCCAAATATCGATGCTAACAAGTAGCAAAGATACCTAGAGAGGTTCCTTGGTCAACTACAAGGCAAAACGAGAAGTTCGGAAACCAAGCGACCAAGCCGGGAGAGCAAACGCACTAAACCGGAACAAACAGCCAAGTCGCGGACTGTCCGCCGGTATGGTCCCGGAATGTCCAGCTAAACCGCGGACTGTCCGCGGGGGGATGGCGGACTGTCCGCCGGCAAAATCCCCGAAACAGCACTTGTGCTGTGAGTCCCCTGGACGTTCCCGGACTGTCCACTAAACACAACGGCGGACTGTCCGCCGGTCAAGTTTCAGCACTGTTCACCAAGACACGCAGCCACTGCTCGGCTGATTCGCGATGCGCGGACTGTCCGCGCCCTGAGTGGCGGACTGTCCGCGGTCACTCAAGGAGGGCGATTTCAAATGCCCTTGCCTCGAATCTTCTCCAAATTGATTCAAACCAAAATCCCACGTTCCCAAACTTGGAGAGAATGATCATGGAGTAGTTAGAATACTATCCCCAAGAAATCATCCGCTCAAATCGAATCAATCACCGGGAAATCGAAAGGGGAGAAGGATGAACCGAAAAGCACCACGAAAACGAAATCAACCCGATCTACTTGTTCGTAGGGAGATAGATAAATTCCTTCGGTGGAAATGATCTCCTTTCAAATACGAACAAGTTGATTCAAATGGATTTCGCAAAGACGCACGGGAGAGAGAGATCGAGTGATGGGAAAATCGCGGAGAAACGAAGAACGCGAAGAACACGAACCAAAACGTGAATCAACACATCGATCTGCAACTGTGTGGCTACCACACGCTACAACAGTGAGGTTACGACCTCACTTCCTCAAAATCTCCAGTACACAGAGGTATGGTTCTCTGCGGATCTCAGCTAGCTACAGCAGGGGATTGGGAGAGCAGGAAACCCTAGAAGCAAAGAGCAAAATGAACTGAGATAGAATGGGAGGAGGGTGTCTCCCTCTACTTATCCTAATTCTAATTCCTACTCTACCCCTCAACTAATTACAAACCGAACCAACTAAACCCTTTGGTTATTCTGGACCAACTCGGTGGTAGGTGGATCCGACGGCTACGCCCGCACAAGTCGTAGCGTTGCCTCGACGCAACCTCCCGATTGCCGCCACGTGCCGCCCTCGCTCTGCACCCCCAGTTTTGTGGCCCAAACCGGGAAACCAGCCTTTCTAGGCAACCCCCGGTTTTGAGGCCCAAACCGCAAAACCAGCCCACCAGTGTCTGAGTTTTGAGGCCAAACTCAGCAAACCCTCAACGCCCAGGTTTTGAGGCCCAAACCTGGAAACCGTCCTCAGCCCGAGTTTTGAGGCCAAACTCGGAAACCCTCAGCCCGAGTTTTGTGGCCAAACTCGGAAACCATCCACGCCAAGGTTTTGAGGCCAAAACCTGGAAACCGTCCACCCGATGGTTTTTCCCTGGCTCAACCACCAAACCGACGTCGTAGAGGGGATGCACCTCTGTGCACCCCGTCCACCGACACGTGTCCCCAAGTCCACGACTCAGGCAACACATGACCGCAAGTCTTCGCTTGTCGCTGTCCCAGGCTGTCAGCCACCACAGCTGATCCTCAGGCCTCTGGTCCCTCAGTCCAAGCCTCACGTCCGCCCTTCGCCACTCTCGGTCCATCGGCACGGCACGTCTCTACTTGACCTTCACCTCGCCTCTGATCACTGTATCCGTGCTCGACACCTGCACAACACAAGCCAAAGAACATGCGCATCATCCCAGTTGACAATCACTCATCACTCAGAGACTCGGCATACACCCATGTATCCGCAGCGAGCTGCTGGAGGTCCTGGTGTAGGTTTTGCTCCGGGTGTTGATGTTTAATCTTTTGGGAAGATTGGAGAGTCGAGTGGTCTTAACCCATGTGAGAAGCCCAACTCCACCACTACTCCCAAGCTTACCAAGATACCACCCAAAGAGCCACTCAAGCCTAACACCAAGGATGGGGTCTTTGTTGAGCCTCCGAGAGCTCCACCCAAGAAACAATCATGGGCTCCCAAACCAAACCACCTCAAGAACAAGCTGGACACCATGCCACCCATCCAAGAGGAGCTTATGCCACAGAAGTGCAAAGTGATCCAGACCAATTACCGTGAGTACCAACAACCCCCTTTGAGAGCGGTGAGGTACCATTGTGAGCACTGTGGGCGAGATGGACACTTGAGTGAGTTTTGCTTTCGGCGCAAGAGAGAGGTGCGCCGTGCAAGGGAGATGAACAATGCGGACATGTACCATCCTTTCTATGATGTACATGCGCCAAATGTTTAGAGACGTGCTGCTAGGCCCAGAGGTCCAGAACCTCAAGTTCTCAGGCTTAGGCAGCGGAGAGGACGTGCCCGGCGGGAGCCTGCAGTTGTAGGCTATGGACCCCGTGGCGGTGGCTTTGTTGTAGAGCGTTTTCCTCCACCGCGTTTTGAGTATCGCGATGGACACTCTTCCCTTAGTGGACCACGTTTTCCTCAACGTGGTGATCGCTTCCCCCGTAGGCGTGCTAGGAATGTTTTTTCTACTAACCGTTCTTTTGAGCAGCCGACCCAACACTGGTATTCTTCCTACATCACTAACCCCAGTGTTGGACCGTATGCTCACCCTATGTCTTTTTATTGATATAGGTAAAACGATTGGAGGACGTTTGGTTGGTGGATTCCGGTTGCTCGAGGCACATGACCAGAAACGCCAAGTGGTTCTCCAGTCTTAGCCCTGTCGCCGGAAAGGAGTTTATCACCTTCGGCGACAATAGCAAAGGTAAGGTTTTGTCTCGTGGGTCGGTGCGAGTTAATGAGCACTTTGTGTTGCGCGATGTTGCTCTTGTTTCTAACTTGCATTTTAACCTTCTTTCTGTTTCTCAACTCTTTGATGACAACTATGAGATTCGTTTTAAACTGAATCTCAGTCGTATTTTGGATCCTCAGGGCAATCTTGTTTGTATGATTTTGCCCTTTGGAAAAGTCTTTTGTGCGAATTTCTCGGAGTCTTTTGGTACTTCTTGTTGTCTTGTGGCTGGACCTTCCTCCTTTGATCTTTGGAAGTGGCATAGGAGACTAGGACATTTGAGCTTCGACTTGCTTGCAAGGCTTAGTTCACTTGGCCTAATCCGTGGATTGCTCAAGTTATCCATGTAGAAGGATCTTGTTTGCCATTCTTGTAGACATGGGAAGATGGTTGCCGCTCCCCACCATCCAGTGACTCAGGTCATGACCAAGCGCCCTGGAGAGCTTTTGCACATGGACCTTGTTGGTCCGGCTCGGGTGAGCTCGGTTGGGGGGAAGTGGTATGTGCTTGTTGTTGTTGATGACTTTTCGAGATATTTGTGGGTCTTCTTTTAAGCTGAGAAGACCGAGACTTTCTCCTTTGCTCGCAATCTGATTTTGCGTCTTCAGAATGAGTTCCCTTTGAACTCGATGCGAGCTATTAGGAGTGATAATGGTTCCGAATTCAAGAATTCGGATTCTGAGAAGTTTTGTAACTCTTTGGGTTTGGAGCATCAGTTTTCTTCCCCCTACACACTGCCACAGAATGGTGTTGTAAAGAGGAAGAATTGGACCCTTGTAGAGATGGCCAGGACGATGCTCGATGAGCATAGGACTCCTAGGCGATATTGGGCCGAAGCCATGAGCACTGCATGCTACATTTCGAATCGCATTTTTCTCCGAGCTTTCTTGAAAAAGACCTCTTATGAGTTGCGTTTTGGAAAACTGCCCAAGGTGAGTTATTTTCGAGTTTTTGGTTCTCATTGTTTTATACTCAAAAAGGGCAATTTGGACAAGTTTGAGTCTCGTTCTTCTGACGGTGTATTTTTGGGTTATGGCACTCATACTCGCGCATATTGTGTACTTAACCTTGATACTAACCGAGTCATGGAGACATCAGATGTCACCTTCAACGAGACCATGGTTTGTCCTTCTTCTCGTTTTGAGCGTGCATGTGATCATGAGGTTGGTGAGCCTCTTTTTGATGACGAGGACGAGGGTGCTGAAGGTATGGATGATCCAGCACCCCCTCCACCTGCTTTGCCACAAGGAGCGGCTTCTACGACGACTCACGGCCCCGACACGTCTTATTCCTGGGGGCCGTGGGATCCGCCTCCCCGAGCGGTACCTTTTGTACCCGGGGAGGCACCAGCTGCTGTTGAGGGGGAGGTCACTTCTGCACGGGAGGCGCCACGACACATCTAGCGCCAACACCCCCCTCAGCAGATGATTGTCAACATCGACGAACGTGTCACTCGGTCCAGGTCTCAAATCTCTCACTTTGCTCATTCTGCTTTTGTTGCTGATTTCTAGCCCCGAGATGTTGGACACGCTTTGACGGATCCGGATTGGGTCAATGCCATGCATGAGGAGTTAGAGAACTTTGAGCGAAATCGGGTTTGGGTTTTAGTTCCACCTCCTCCAGACCGTAAGCCTATAGGGACAAAATGGGTTTTCAAAAACAAGCAAAGAGAGGATGGCCACGTTGTTAGAAACAAGACCAGGCTTGTAGCGAAAGGTTATAGTCAGAAGGAGGGGATAGACTATGAGGGGACTTTTGCTCCTGTTGCTCGTGTGGAGGCTATTAGGATACTCTTGGCTTTTGCAACATCCAAAGGTTTCAAACTTTTTCAAATGGATGTCAAGAGTGCCTTCTTAAACGGCTACATAGAAGAAGAGGTTTATGTTGAACAACCCCCCGGTTTTGAAAATCCCAAGTTTCCAAACCATGTTTTCAAACTCCACAAAGCTTTGTATGGTTTGAAACAAGCCCCTAGAGCCTGGTATGATAGGTTGAAAACCTTTTTGCTTGCTAAGGGTTTTAAAATGGGATGTGTGGATAAAACGCTCTTTCTCCTCAAGCAAGGCAAAGACACTCTCTTGGTCCAGATTTACGTGGATGAAATCATTTTCGGTGGTTCTTCTCATGCTTTGGTTGCCATGTTTGCAGATACTATGAGCCAGGAGTTCGAGATGAGTATGATGGGCGAGCTGACTTTCTTTCTCAGATTGCAAATTAAGCAATCCCGAGAAGGGACGTTTGTGCACCAGGGCAAGTATACCAAGGACTTGCTGAAGAGGTTCGATATGGGTGAGGCCAAGCCTCTTCCAACACCCATATCGACCACGACGGCCCTGGATGTAGACAAGGATGGAGAAGCTATGGACGAGAAGGAGTACCGAAGCATGATCGGGTCGCTACTCTACCTGACGGCGACACACCCGGAAATCCAGTTCGCGGTGTGGCTGTGCGCGCGCTTTCAGGCTTCGCCGCGCACTTCTCACCGTTAGGCGGTGAAGCGCGTTTTCAGGTACCTTCGTTTCACACCTGAGTTCGGGATTTGGTATTCAGCTTCCTCCACCCTGTCTCTTTGCGGTTATTCCGATGCTGATTTTGCTGGTTGTCGCATTGAGCGCAAGTCCACTTCTGGGACTTGCCTATTTATTGGTTCTTCTCTTGTATCGTGGTCTTCTCGCAAGCGGTCTAGTGTCTCCCAGTCTACCACGGAAGCTGAGTATGTTGTTGCGGCTAGCTGCTGTTCCCAGTTGCTTTGGATGATGGCCACTTTGCGTGATTTTGGTCTGAGCTTTTCTCGTGTTCCTTTGCTTTGTGACAGCACGAGTGCGATTAGCGTTGCTAAGAACCCCGTGCTTCACTCGAAGACCAAACACATTGATGTGCGCTTTCATTTTCTGCGAGACCACTATGAGAAGGGTGATATCGACCTTCGCCATGTCGATAATCATCATCAGTTGGCTGATATTTTCACCAAGCCTTTGGACGAATCAACCTTTAATCGGTTGAGGGGTGAGCTTGGTGTGTGTTTCCCCTTTTAGATGGGGGAAACATCTTTGATCTTGTATCATAGACTGACTATTTTCTCGTTTGCTTTGTTTTTCTTTTGCATTTCAGCATACACTTTTACATTCTGATCTTCATGCATATAATCTTTAAAATGTAATTATGCTCTGTCTAGTATGCTCCGATGCTATTTGTTAATGCTAGTAGCTTATGCTCTCTCTAATCGCTAATACATGTTGTGAGCCGAGCTATTTTTGAATGGTGAATCTGCTTAACAAACATAAAACTTGAAAATGTTCACCATTGAGATATGCAACTAGCATGTGTAGGTTGTGTTGAATTCACTCGTGCTTTTCATATATGCTAGGTTGCTATGTCTCTAGTTCTGAGTCTGTCACTTGCTTGGTCTGTTCATATTCTTTCAATAAAATCTGAACCAAGTTTTTAAGTGAATTGAAAAAAATCGAGATGGGATTGCTTGTCAACACATCACAGTTTCGAGACTGTCTCTCATTGCACTTTGAGTTAAACTTGAGCTGTGTAGTGTATGACCGAAACTGTTGCTTTAAGCTTCTGATTGCTTCTACATAGGCTTCGCACAGTTGAAAAGTTAGGCAATGACAAGTTTTCAACCTCTCGCAATCACATGCTGAAATTTGAACTTGTGTAATCTTAACCGCTGCAACTCCGATAAATTTTGGATACACAAGTCTATGCTTCATTCTATAGCATGTTGATTGAACTTTGCTAGGGGTAGTTCACCTTGTATACATGATTAGCACTTGTCTGATTTCCTGTCTGTACATGTGTAGTGCTATTTTGATGGTGAATACTTTTTTGGCCAAAAACTGCTAACTTTGCTCATATGTTCATATTTCATATTTGGTGATCAGTTTGAGCCTTCGTTAGCTTGTATGCTTTCCAGTGAGTTGTTGGAGCTATACTTTTTATAGCATCTTTGCATTTTGTTGACTATATTCCTGAAGCTGCTAACTTGCATTATGACTCATATGCATTTTGGAAGGGGGAGAACCTCTCTTGTTGGCACTTTTGCTGGTGCATTTTCTGAGGGGGAGAAAATTGCTTTCGGTTTCTTTTTGCTTGATTGTGCATTTTCAACTAAGGGGGAGAATTTGGACAAATCATGCCTCCCGTGTTCGACTAAGGCGAGAGGAATCGGTTGTGTGCACCATGCAAGGGGGAGTTTTGCTCGTGATAAATTTTTGAAATTTCCAATTGGTTCGGAGCGCTTTGCTAGTTGTATTGAGCCCTTGCCTCTATCTTGAGGGACTAGCAGTCGCATCTTTGCTTCAGTTGGCTTCAGTTGGTATCGAGCTTTTCAGTTGATGTTGAGCTTTCTGCTAGTCGTGTTGAGCCTCTGTGCCTCTGTCTTGAGGGACTAGCATTTTGCTTTGTTTTTTCAATTGGTATTTGCTAGCGGTGATGGGCCTATTCTACCTCTTCTTGAGGGCTAGCTTTGCTTTGTTTGGTCGCGTTGAGCCGTTGCCCATGTCTTTGGGGACCAAGCTATCTTGCTCTTTCCACTTGACCTTCTTCGGCTTTGCTATGGTTTTGGGCCATTTGGTCAAATTCTCTCTTCTCTTTCTTCCTCCTTCTATTTCTATTATGATTTGTGTGTGTAGTTGACAATGCACTCATCAAGGGAGAGATTGTGGATACACGGGTGAATGTCGAGTCTCGAGTGATGAGTGATTGTCAATGGGTTTGATCGCAGGTTCTTTGGCTTGTGTTGTGCAGGTGTCAAGCACAGATACAGTGATCGAGGGCAAGGTGAAGCCCAAGTAGAGACGTGCCGTGCCGACGGACCGGGAGCGGTGAAGGGCGGACGTGAGGCTTGGACTGAGGGACTGGTGGCCCAAGGATCAGCTGTGGTGGCTGGCAGCCTGGGACAGCGACGAGCGGAGACTTGCGGACACGGTGTTGCTCGGGTCGAGGACCTGGGGACATGTGTCGGTGGACGGGGTGCATGGGCGGTGCATCCCTTCTACAGCTTCGGTTTGGTGGTAGAGCTAGAGAAAAACCATCGGGTGGACGGTTTCCAGGTTTGGGCCTCAAAACCTGGGCGCGGATGGTTTCCGAGTTTGGCCACAAAACTCTGGCTGAGGACGGTTTCCAGGTTTGGGCCTCAAAACCTGGGTGCTGCGGGTTTGCTTAGTTTGGGCCACAAAACTTAGGCTACAGTGGGCTGGTTTCCCTGTTTGGGCCTCAAAACCGGGGGTTGGTCGTGAAGGCTGGTTTCCCGGTTTGGGCCTCAAAACCGGGGGTGCGACGTCCGGGAAAGGGACGCAGAGCGGTGGCGGCACGTGGCGGCAATCGGGAGGTTGCGTCGAGGCAACGCTACCAGTTGTGCGGGCGTGGCCGTCGGATCCACCTACCATCGAGTTGGTCCAGAATAACCCTAGGGTTTAGCTGGTTTGCTCTGTAATTAGAGAGGGGTAGAGTAGGAAATAGAATTAGGATAAGTAGAGGGAGACACCCTCCTCCCATTCTATCTCAGTCATTTGCTCTTTGCCTTCTAGGTTTTCCTGCTCTCCCACTCCCCTGCTGTAGCAAACTGAGATCCATAGAGAACAGAGCAATACCTCTGTGTCCGTGAGATTTGGAGGAAGTGAGACCGTAATCTCACTGTTGTAGCGTGTGGTAGCCACACAGTTGCAGATCTGTGGTTGTGATTCGCGTTTTGTTCTTGTTCTTCGTGGGTTGCTTTTCTCCACGTCTTTCCTGTCGATCAATCTTTTTGCTTGGTGCGTTGTTTGCAAATCCGTTTGAACCAAGTTGTTCTAGATCATTGAAGGACCGAGAAGGCACTAGCAAGGCGACCAGAGGGGGGGGGGGTGAATGGGAGCTCAAAAATTTCCTTCAGAAACTTTGCCCATGTGTCCCAAAATCAACCCCGAGAAAACGCGACCGAAACCGTGATGCCCATGACCCTTGGAAGAGGGTGGATGATCCCTAGGATCACAACGAGGCACCACAAGAAGATAGCAAACCAAATGCAAAAAACTCCGACTCGAACACAACCCCAAAAACCAAGTCCCTAACGTAGATAGACGGCTACGTTGAGACACTCCTAAATACCTATACTAACAAGTAGCAAAGATACCTTGAGAGGTTCCTTGGTCAGCTACAGGGCCAAACGAGAAGTCCGGAAACCAAACAATCAAGCCGGGAGAGCGAACGCACTAATCCGGAACAAACAGGCAAGTCCCGGACTGTCCGGCCCTGGGGTCCCGGACTGTCCGCGGTACTGCCGGACTGTCCGCGGGCAAGTGGCGGACTGTCCGCCGGCAAAACTTGCCAAACAGCAAGGTTGCTGCAAGGTCCCTGGACGATCCCGGACTGTCCGCCAAACACAATGGCGGACTGTCCGCGGTTCAAAAAGGACTTGTCCGAACGAGCTGCGTAGCCACTGGTCTAGCTGGAGCCCGACGCGCGGACTGTCTGCGCCCTGAGTGGCGAACTGTCCGCGGTCACTCAGGGAGGGCGATTTTAGTCGCCCTTCTCCCAAATCTTCTCCAAATAGATTCAACTCAAGATCCCACTTTCCCAAACACGAAGGAGATGATCATGGGGTAGTTAGGAGACTATCCCCAAGAAATCATCTGCTCAAATCAACTCAAACTCCAGGAAATCGAAAGGGGAGAAGGATGAACCGAAAAGCGCCACGAAAACGAAATCAACCCGATCTACTTGTTCGTAGGGAGATAGATAAATTCCTTCGGTGGAAATGATCTCCTTTCAAATACGAACAAGTTGATTCAAACGGATTTCGCAAAGACGCACGGGAGAGAGAGATCGAGTGACGGGAAAATCACGGAGAAACGAAGAACGCAAAGAACACGAACCAAAACGCTAATCAACACAACGATCTGGAACCGTGTGGCTACCACACGCTACAATAGTGAGGTTACGGCCTCACTTCCTCAAAATCTCCAGTACACAGAGGTATTGTTCTCTACAGATCTCAGCTAGCTACAGCAGGGGATTGGGAGAGCAGGAAACCCTAGAAGCAAAGAGCAAATGACTAAGATAGGAAGGGAGGAGGGTGTCTCCCTCTACTTAACCTAATTTCTAATTCCTACTCTACCCCTCAACTAATTACAGAGCGAACCAGCTAAACCCTAGGGTTATTCTGGACCAACTCGGTGGTAGGTGTATCTGACGGCCACGCCCGCACAACTCGTAGCGTTGCCTCGACGCAACCTCCCGATTGCCGCCACGTGCCGCCCTCGCTCTGCACCCCCGGTTTTGTGGCCCAAACCGGGAAACCAGCCTTTCCAGGCAACCCCTGGTTTTGAGGCCCAAACCGGGAAACCAGCCCACCAGCATCTGAGTTTTGAGGCCAAACTCAGCAAACCCTCAGCGCCCAGGTTTTGAGGCCCAAACCTGGAAACCGTACTCAGCCCAAGTTTTGAGGCCAAACTCGGAAACCCTCAGCCTGAGTTTTGAGGCCAAACTCGGAAACCATCCGCACCCAGGTTTTGAGGCCCAAACCTGGAAACCGTCCACCCGAAGGTTTTTCCCTGGCTCTACCACCAAACCGACGTCGTAGATGGGATGCACCTCCCGTGCACCCCGTCCACCGACACGTGTCCCCATGTCCACGACTCAGGCAACACATGACCGCACTTCTTCACTTGTTGTCGTCACAGGCTGCCAGCCACCACAGCTGATCCTCGGGCCTCTGGTCCCTCAGTCCGAGCCTCACGTCCGCATACACTCAGTGTATCATACAAGACCCAAAATGTTTCCCCCATCTAAAAGGGGAAACACACACCAAGCTCACCTCTCAACCGATTAAAGGTTGATTGGTCCAAAGGCTTGGTGAAAATATCAGCAAGCTGATGATGAGTATCGACATGGCGAAGGTCGATATCACCCTTCTCATAGTGGTCTCGCAGAAAATGAAAGCGCACATCAATGTGTTTGGTCTTCGAGTGCAGCACGGGGTTCTTAGCAACGCTAATCGCACTCGTGCTGTCACAAAGCAAAGGAACACGAGAAAAGCTCAGACCAAAATCACGCAAAGTGGCCATCATCCAGAGTAACTGGGAACAGCAGCTAGCCGCAGCAACATACTCAGCCTCCGTGGTAGACTGGGCAACGCTAGACTGCTTGCGAGAAGACCACGATACAAGAGAAGAACCAATAAACTGGCAGGTCCCAGAAGTGGACTTGCGATCAATACGGCAACCAGCAAAATCGGCATCGAAATAAGCGCAAAGGGAAAGGGTGGAGGAAGCAGAATTCCAAATCCCAAATTCTAGAGAGAAGGATAAGTACCTCATAATGCGCTTCACCGCCTGACGGTGCGAAGTGCGCGGCGAAGACTGAAAACGCGCGCACAGGCGCACCGCGAACTGGATGTCCTGGCGTGTCGCCGTCAGGTACAGTAGCGACCCGATCATACTTCGGTACTCCTTCTGGTCCACTGCTTCTCCCTCCTTGTCCGCATCCAGGGCCGTCGTAGTCGCCATGGGTGTTGGAAGAGGCTTGGCCTCACCCATGTCGAACTTCTTCACGACATCTCTGGTGTACTTGCCATGGTGCACGAACGTTCCTTCCCGGGATTGCTTGATTTGCAACCCGAGGAAAAACGTCAACTCGCCCATCATGCTCATCTCGAACTCCCTGCTCATAGTATCTGCGAACTTGGCAACCAAAGCGTGAGAAGAACCACCGGAAATGGTATCATCCATGTAAATTTGGACCAAGAGAGTATCAGTGCCTTGCTTGAGGAGAAAGAGCGTCTTATCTACACATTCCATTTTAAAACCCTTAGCAAGCAAAAAGGTTTTCAACCTATCATACCAGGCTCTAGGGGCTTGTTTCAAACCATACAAAGCTTTGTGAAGTTTAAAGACATAGTTTGGAATCTTGGGATTTTCGAAACCGGGGGGTTGTCTAACATACACCTCTTCTTCTATGTAGCCGTTTAAGAAGGCACTCTTGACATCCATTTGAAAAAGTTTGAAACCTTTGGATGCAGCAAAAGCCAAGAGTATCCTAATAGCCTCCAAACGAGCTACAGGAGCAAACGTCTCCTCATAGTCTATCCCCTCCTTCTGACTATATCCCTGGGCTATGAGTCTGGCCTTGTTTCTCACAACATGGCCATCTTCTCCCTGTTTGTTTTTGAAAACCCATTTTGTCCCAATGGGATGACACTCAGAATGTGGAGACACTAGAAACAAAACCCGATTTCTCTCAAAGTTTTCTAACTCCTCATGCATGGCATTGACCCAATCCGGATCCGTCAAAGTGTGTCCAACATCCCGGGGTTCAAAATCAGCAACAAATGCAGAATGAGCAAAGTGAGAGATTTGCCTTGACCGGGTGACGCGTTCGTCGATGCTGCCGATCATCTGCTGAGGCGGGTGCTAGCGCTGATTGTGTCATGGCGCCTCCCTAGCTGAAGTGGCCTCCCCCTCAACAGCAGTTGGTGCCTCCTTGGGTACAAAGGGTACCGCTCGAGGTGGCGGATCCCACGGCCCCCAGGAAGACGACGTCTCGGGGCCGTGAGTCGTCGTAGAAGCCGCTCTTTGCGGCACAGCAGGTGGAGGAGGTGCTGGGTCGTCTATCCCTTCAGCACCTTCTTCATCATCATCAAAGAGAGGTTCGCCAACCTCATGATCACCTGCACGCTCAAAACGAGAAGAAGGACAAACCATGGTCTTGTCGAAGGTGACATCGGATGTCTCCATGACTCGGTTAGTGTCAAGGTTAAGTACATAATAATCTCGAGTGTGAGTGCCATAACCCAAAAACACACCGTCAGAAGAACGAGACTCAAACTTGTCCAAGTTGCCCTTTTTGAGTATAAAACAGTGGCAACCGAAAACTCGAAAATAACTCACTTTGGGCAGTTTTCCAAAATGCAACTCATAAGAGGTCTTTTTCAAGAAAGCTCGAAGAAAAATGCGATTGGAAATGTAGCAAGCAGTGCTCATCGCTTCGGCCCAATATCGCCTAGGAGTCCTATGCTCATCGAGCATCGTCCTAGCCATCTCTACAAGGGTCCGATTCTTCCTCTCCACAACACCATTCTGAGGTGGTGTGTAGGGGGAAGAAAACTGATGCTCTAACCCAAAAGAGTCACAAAACTTCTCAAAATCCGAATTCTGGAATTCGGAACCATTATCACTCCGAATTGCTCGCATAGAGTTCAAAGGGAACTCATTCTGAAGACGCAAAATCATATTGCGAGCAAAGGAGAAAGTCTCGGTCTTCTCAGCTAAAAAGAAGACCCACGAATATCTCGAAAAATCGTCGACAACAACAAGCACATACCACTTCCCCCCAACCGAGCTCACCCGAGCCGGACCAACAAGGTCCATGTGTAAAAGCTCTCTAGGGCGCTTAGTCATGACCTGAGTCACTGTATGGTGGGGAGCGGCAACCATCTTCCCATGTCTACAAGAATGGCAAACAAGATCCTTCTCCATGGATAACTTGGGCAATCCTCGGATTAGGCCAAGTGAACTCAGTCTTGCAAGCAAGTCAAAGCTCAAATGTCCTAGTCTCCTATGCCACTTCCAAAGATCAGAGGAGGAAGGTCTAGCCAAAAGACAATGAGAAATTCCGAACGACTCCAAGAAATCCGCACGAAATACTTTTCCAAAGGGCGAAATCACACAAACAAGATTGCCCTGAGGATCTAAAATGCGACTGAGATTCGGTTTAAAACGAATCTCATAGTCATCATCAAAAAGTTGCGAAACAGAAAGAAGGTTAAAATGCAAGTTAGAAACAAGAGCAACATCGCGCAACACAAAGTGCTCATTAACTCGCACAGACCCACGAGACAGCACCTTACCTTTGCTGTTGTCGCCGAAGGTTATGTACTCCTTTCCGGCGACTGGACTAAGACTGGAGAACCACTTGGCGTTTCCGGTCATGTGCCTCGAACACCCGGAATCCACCAACCAAACGTTCTCCAATCGTTTTACCTACATCAATAAAAAGACATAGGGTGAGCATACGAACCAACACTGGGGTTAGTGAAGTAAGGGGAATACCAGTGTTGGGCCGCCTGCTCAAAAGAACGGTTAGCAGAAAAACCATTCCTAGCACGCCTACGAGAGGAGCGATCACCACGTTGTGGAAAACGTGGTCCGCTAAGGGAGGAGCGTCCATCGCGATACTCAAAACGCGGTGGGGGAAAACGCTCAACTACAAAGCCACCGCCACAGGGTCCGTAGCCTACAACTGCAGGCTCCCGCCGGGCACGCTCTCTACGAGGCCTACGCCTAGGGACTTGAGGCTCAACACCTCTAGGCCTAGTGTCTCTCCTCGGAGCTCTCTCCTGCCTAGGCCTAACAACTTGAGGTTCTGGACCTCTAGGCCTAGCAGGACGTCTCGGTGCTCTCCTCTGAACATTCGGCACATGTACATCATGGAAAGGATGGTACATGTCCGTGTTGTTCATCTCCTTTGCACGTCGCGCCTCTCTCTTGCGCCGAAAGCAGAACTCACTCAGGTGTCCATCTATCCCACAGTGCTCACAATGGTACCTCATCGCTCTCATAGGGGGTTGTTGGTACTCACGGTGGTGGGTGTGGATCACCTTGCCCTTCTGTGGCAACTCCTCCTGGATAGGTGGCATTGTGTCCAGCTTGTTCTTTAGGTGGTTGGGTTTGGGATGCCACATTTGGTTCTTGGGTGGAGCTCTCGGAGGTTCCTCAAACACTCCATCCTTGGTGTTAGGCTTGAGAGGCTCTTTGGGTGGAAGCTTGGTTAGTTTGGGAGTAGTGGTGGAGTTGGGCTTCTCACTCTAATTTAGACCACTCGACTCTCCAATCTTCCCAAAAGCAGAAAGATCAACACCCTGAGCAAAACCTACACCAGGACCTCCAGCAGCTCGCTTGAATTGGGACATCATCATCCCAAGCTGTGGCTCACCACAAGACACCCATGACAAGATGGTCCGAAGGTATGTGTTTTCCTCCTCGGTTTGCATCTTGTCATGCTTCACATTGGCAATCTCCATCTCCAAACCCTCACACAAAGCGCACCTAGTCACACAAGTGCTACCCGAGCTGGCCTCCTCAAGAGACACAATCTTGGCATTCTTCTCTGCCAACTCGGATTGCAAGACAGGACAAGTCTTGCAAGCACCCAACAGCATGGGCCTAGCACGGAGGTCATCCACCTCTCCTACCAACACAACATACTTACTTCTCAAAGTGAGAAGGTCAGTCATGTGCGTGGTGCATGCCTCGCACTCCTCCTCATCGGTGACAACCACGGTGGACTTGACAGAATCAAGTTCCTTCACCGTATCCTCCCACTTCTGCCTAAACTTCTAGCGGCACGCCAAAGCAACTTGTCCTGACCAAGGAGCGCGGCAGTAAGCTTCTCAACCTCGGCAGAGAGATCGTCGTAGGTGAGAGATACCTGAGAGGTGTCGTCGTCATCGTCGTCGTTCCGAGGGGAGTTCACCAGCTCGTCATCAAGGGCCATGGTGCAGAGGCCGTCATCGTCGGCGAAGAAGCAGAGGCCGTTCAGCTTGTCCTCGATCCTCTTCTTCTTCTCGGACTCGTCGTCGCTTGAGCAAGCGGGGTCGTCATCCGAGCCGTCGACATCGCTGAGCGTGGCGAAGAACGCACGCTGCTCAGCTTGGGCCTTCTCCAAGTACTTCTTCTTGATGTACTCTGTAACACCCTAGGTGTTAAGCAATCCCTAAATGCATAATTTGGCATAGCATAAGCATAGCATCTCATCATTTCATATGTATATGTTTGAATAAGTGCTTAAGTCCTTGCGTAGTGTCTAGTATAACCTTGTTATGCTTTCTGTTTCTGGCATTGTGCCTTAAAACAAAGTTGTAGATCTTGATGAAAGGAGCAACTTTGTTTAAAAGCACTTTCTCGGAAAAAGTTGTTAAAATGTGATTTCTTGCATTAGAAAAATGGATTAGAAGTAAATTTCTTTTTCTAAGTAGAATTTGGGCTTGAGCCTTAAAGATGATTTGTTCCTTACAAAATTATAAGCAACTTTGCTTTTAGGACCTTCCCCTAATTCGGCTTAGTTTGGAAGTTATGGAGCATCAAAGTTTGTAACCAAACTTCATTAGTTTAACCCTACTGGGCCCGGCCTGTCAGTCTCTCCTTCTTCCCCCGCGCCGCCGCTCCCTCCGCGCCGACCGAATCCGCCCGCAGCCGCGAGACCGCCTCGCCGGCCGGCCAAACCACCGGCACCGCCGCCCGTGGTTTGCGCCCGAACTCGCCACGTCGCTCCGGCGCTCGGTGCATGCTCGCCGCGTGGAGCGCGACGCCTGACGCCGCCGCGTCCGGTCGGGAGCTCCCCCGACGGGAACCGGCCAGGTGCAATGCACCCCGCCCTTCGTTCCTTTTGCCTTCGCTCCGCCCCGTGCTCGCAAGCCAGAAGAGCATTCCATTGCTCACTCTCTCCCTCGCTCCACTCCACTCCATCTTCACCAGAGCTCCACGCCGCCGCCGCCCGCCGAACCTCGGCGAGCGATTACTCACTCCACCGCTCACCACCGTTCGATTCCTCCCGCCAGTTTCTCCGCCTTGACCTCCTCTTTCTCCGGCAAGGGTTGGTTTCCTCACTCTCCCTCTCTAGCCGCCGGAACAGCGGATGCCATCCTCAAGCTTCCGCCATGGCCGCCACCGTGACCTTCACGTGAACCGGTCATCTCCGGCCAAGCTATCCCAAGCCGAGCCATGTTCTAGTCTTCTCTACCGCCGTAGTTGCCTAGGTTTCGATGGAGACCTCTCTGCCACCATGTTTCAGCCGGAACCGAGCCGTGTCGCCGCCATGTCCGCCATGGACCGCCGCCGTGCATCGATCCGGGCAATGCCGGGGATGCCGAAGCCCGAGAGTTGCTCCAATAGGTCGCTTATGACTTGCTTGGGCTAGTGTTAATCTCGCCGAGTCGCAAGCCCGCCGGGAAGAGTTCCGCCGCCGAGTCGCAGAGCCGCCGCTCCGCCATCGCCGCCGTCGAGCTTGCTCCGGTATCCCTCTGGCTCAGCGAGTCGGTTAGTCGTGTTCGCCTCGCAAACCCGCACCCAGTGATGATCTCGGTGTCACCGGAAGCGTCGCCGTCGACGAGCTAGGGCCGGTCAACGACCACGACGCAAAACTCCGCCGTTGACCGCCGAGCCTAGTCTCGCCTAGTCGCTTGGTCGTCTGACCAGTGAGCCTCGCCGACCGAGTCAAAGAGAGAGTGTGAGAGAGAAAAAGGGGAAATCGGGGTGCCGTAGGCCTCGGTAAGCCGGGCGTGCCGAGCGTTTGCCTCGAGCCTCGGCTCAGTCAGTTAGCCTCGGCTGAGTCGGTTAGGTGTGCAGAGCGTTGTGTCGAGCCTCGGCCGAATCGGTTGAGTGTGTCTGAGCCTCGACTGAGTTAAGCCGGGTGTGCCGAAGCCTTCGCCTCGAGCCTCAGCTGAGCCACGCCGGGTGTGCCGAGCGTTGTCTTGTACCTCGGCCGAATTAAGTAGGGTGTCCGTAGCGTATAGGATTGAGTTTTCTTTTAATTGTTTTTGCAGAATTTGTGTAATGGCTTCAAAAATTCATACAAGGCTCATTTTAAGTCCAAATCCTGTGAAACAAATTTTGTTAGGTCAAGCATGTTTAGATCTATCAGTGAAAACTGTTGAATGCATTCTTGGTGATACTTTTATGTGTAGATTTATTTAAATTAGAAAAGTGCTGATAACTTGGAAAATGCATAACTAATTATGTATAAGTCAGAAAAATAAGATTCCAGTTTTGTTAGGTTTGTAAGAATGTGTAGTTTCAGAGAAAAATATAATATGAGGTTGTTTTGTGAATTAATTTGACAGTAGCTTTTAAAATGGTTAAATGTCGTTTCCTTGTTTAATTTGTAGTAATTAAAATATGTGGAATATGAACCTGAGAATTTAAGCACGTTGCTCTTGTGCTAGGAAGTTTAGTAGAAAAATAAGAAATCTGTTGTTTGACACATTTTTCTAGGGTGTGTAGTTCAAAGCACCTTTCCATGATAGAATTTGTCTTTTTCATAAAGAATGAAGTTTAAGTTCAAATGGGATGAAATTTGGACAGGGAGCTAGATTAGATGTTGTTAACTTCCAGTAATTTCTGTAGATTTTTCTGAAGCTGTCTAGGTTAGGTTGCTGTTTAAAGCATGTTTAAATAGATTTATTTCAGCAAGTAATTAGAGGGTAATAAACTCACTAAGTAGACTTTGATGTGGTGACAACATAGCTTAACAAGTTGATTATAATAGGTTAAATAGTTGGGATGATGTTGACTACCTTGTTGAAGAGAATGCAGTAGTTGGCATGTGCTTATCTCCTGATTGATGTTGATCATGTGCATCACATATGCATTCTATGTGCATTCATCCTATTCATGCATATTATGCATCATACAGGATTAGCGGAGGAGATCCAGACCCAGTCGGTACTGGAAGAGCCCGGTTCGGAGGAGAACCTGACAGAAGAAGCCGGAGGGACCGACGCCGACGAGCTACCAGAGTGCCGCGACCACCGTCCGTCGGACTTTGAGAAAGGCAAGCCCCGGAGCATTCTAACTCCTACGGTTACAAATGTTTTCTAATTAACCTGATGATGGATGTTGCATTAGGTTATAGGAATTGATTGCTACCGTTGATGCATTATTACTTATCCTTGTCCACCTGCAATATATATATCTTGATATCCCTGTTTAGGTCTAGGCTCGTTATATGCTTAGCCCTGCTTAGACCGGTAAAAGTCGGGTGATTTCCTGTCTCTCGCAATAGGTGGATACTGATCATGTTTAGCCTGTGCTATCATGAGATAACCATGTGATAATTAATCTGAGACGGAGGCGGGATGTAAGAGCAGCAGGACATGGGTTCTGTGTGCTAGTAGGCTCCCGTCTGTGTCGCCTAGGACCCGTTCGGGAATGTAACTTCAGTCAAATTGAACGCGTCGATCACTTAACGGAGTAGGTCTGAGTACCTCCCGCGAAGCCGAGTAAGGTTATTCGAGCCGGTGATGGAGATGTTGACGCCTAACACCCAGGGCCTCAGCTGTACCGTGGGCAACTATTCTGATCAACCTGGCATGGTCCGAGGGCAGGCACGGCCTGATCGACCTGGCATGACCGTGGGCAGTTATAGATTGAGCGACCTGGCACTGAGATAACCCCCGGTGTAGAAGGGCCCATGGCCGTCCCGCGCTTTGTGTTCTCGAATCTCCTGACTGGTAGCTTACGACTGCCGTAGCCGGAATGTGCCGGGCGAGTGTGAGACATTTTATCCCCAGCTAGGTAGGAATCGATTATAATCGCCATCGCTCCTGGACAGTGAGCAGTTGACTTTAGATCATCTCCCGTAGAACTTATGGAACTAAAATGGTTATGGAATCTGAAAGGCTATTGATGAAATAGTCACTCTTGATTGATTAATTAGCAAGTGCTTGTTTAGTACATGTGCAAATCTAGTAAGGTAGAGTTAATGACTAAAAGCAATTGCCAACATCTGAAACTGAGTTTTATTACTAAAGCTTTCATGCAAAAGAGTATGTACAGCCAACCCCACTTATATAGCCTACATGATCCTTGGTGTCTCATTATTTCTGGTTTTGTCGGGTAAGTCTAGCTGAGTACCTTCTCGTACTCAGGGTTTGTTTCCCTTGTTGTTGCAGATGGCCAATGCTTTTATGGCTACTGCGAGGACTGCTTGTACCCGGTAACGGGTGATGACTAGACCAAGGGCATGGTCAACACTTATCTCATCTGTTGCTTTTGTGGACCCGGTCAACTAACACTTATCTCATCTGTTGCTTTTGTGGACCCGGTCAACTGATGGCACCGTATTTATGAACAACCCAAACTTATGTTTTAAAGACTATGTTGCTTCCGCTACTACTATCAAACTATGGTTTGTAATATTATTTCATACTCCGATGTAATTTGAACTTTGTGCAACTGTGATGTAACCCGTGAGCATGTTCGTTGAACAAGTACGATCTTGGCTGGATGTCGTTGAATGATTTGAAATCCTTCGAGATTTCCGGACTACCGGGTTTGTAGGAGCTTAGGTACTCGATGATTTCTGCGAGAGCGGAGATTTTCAGTGCTTAATCTGGTGCAAATTGGTCGGTTCTGTTACATACTCCTTGTCGAAGCCGCCCCTCCGCTTGTGCCGCGCGGGGACGTACTTCTCCTTGTGCTTGCCGGAGTCGTACTTGTGCCCATGATCACCGTTCCCAGATGTGTTCTTCTTCTTGGGACAGTTGGCGATGAAGTGGTCGGGGTCGCCGCACTCGTAGCATCCCGAGCGTCCTCCTCCGCGGCGACAGTTCATGCGGTTGTTGTGAAACCGCGAGAACCGGTTGACGAGCAAGGCTAGCTCGTCATCCCCCAAAGACTCAAGTTGGTCCTCTGTGACAGAAAAGAGCGAAGAGAGTGCAAAGCCTCCAGAGGGGTTAGCAGAAGAGCCAGAAACCAAAGTCATTGACGGGCCAGAAGGATTTTCATAAGAGGCCCTCGCCATGGCATCAATCTCACTGGACTTGAGCTTACTGAAGAGCTCGTCGCACGTGAGGGTCTCATAGTTCAGCGATTCGATCATCGCTTGAACCTTGGAATCCCACACCGACCGATCGAGAGTATGCAAAAGCTTCAAAGCTCTCTCATGATCGTCGAAAGGCAACAGCTCCTTGTTTGCCCTCGTCCCTTTGACAATCACCTGAAAGCGAGCGAATAAACTTTCTATGCTCTCGCCAGGCATATGTCGAAAGTTCTCATACTCTCGCTTGAATGACTCGTAGAGACGGGTTTTGACTTCAGTGGTTCCCTCATGGAAACGCATGAGGGAAGCCCAAATCTCCCGAGCCGTAGCGAGGTAGAAACGCGATCAAACTCACTCATGCTCAAACATGAGAAAAGAGCATTACGAGCTCGGCTATTGGCATCGTGCTCATCGATCTGAAGCTAAGAGACACGTGCAGCAAAGACCACGTAATCGGCAGAGTTGCAAATATCCCAAATGGAAGCACCCAAACTATGCAGATAGGTCGACATGCATATCTTCCAATACGCATAGTTGGTCCCATCGAAAAACGGTGGTTTGCCCACGCCGCGATCCATGTCGCCTTCTGTGGATCTGGAACCGGCTAAGTTGGAAGATCCTTAACCCGCTCCGATACCAATTGAAGGACCGAGAAAGCACTAGCAAGGCGACCAGAGGGGGGGGTGAATGGGAGCTCAAAAATTTCCTTCAAGAACTTTGCCCAAGTGTCCCAAAATCAACCCCGAGAAAACGCGACCGAAACCGTGATGCCCACGACCCTTGGAAGAGGGTGGATGATCCCTAGGATCACAGCGAGGCACCACAAGAAGATAGCAAACCAAATGCCAAAAGCTCCGGCTCGAACACAACCCCAAAAACCAAGTCCCTAACGTAGATAGACGGCTACGTTGAGACACTCCTAAATACCTATACTAACAAGTAGCAAAGATACCTAGAGTGGTTCCTTGGTCAGCTACAGGGCCAAACGAGAAGTCCGGAAAGCAAACAATCAAGCCGGGAGAGCGAACGCACTAATCCAGAACAAACAGGCAAGTCCCGGATTGTCCGGCCCTGGGGTCCCGGACTGTCCGCGGTACTGCCGGACTGTCCACGGGCAAGTGGCAGACTGTACGCCAGCAAAACTTGCCAAACAACAAGGTTGCTGCAAGGTCCCTGGACAATCCCGGACTGTCCGCCAAACACAACGACGGACTGTCCGCGGTTCAAAAAGGACTTGTCCGAACGAGCTGCGCAGCCACTGGTCTGGCTGGAGCCCGACGCGCGGACTGTCCGCGCCCTGAGTGGCGGACTGTCCACGGTCACTCTCAGGGAGGGCGATTTTAGTCGCCCTTCTCCCAAATCTTCTCCAAATCGATTCAACTCAAGATCCCACGTTCCCAAACTTGGAGGAGATGATCACGGGGTTGTTAGGAGACTATCCCCAAGAAATCATCCGCTCAAATCAACTCAAACTCCGGAAAATCGAAAGGGGAGAAGGATGAACCGAAAAGCGCCCCGAAAATAAAATCAACCCGATCTACTTGTTCGTAGGGAGATAGATAAATTGCTTCGGTGGAAATGATCTCCTTTCAAATACGAACAAGTTGATTCAAACGAATTTCGCAAAGACGCAAGGGAGAGAGAGATCGAGTGACGGGAATATCACGGAGAAACGAAGAACGCGAACCAAAACGCGAATCAACACAACGATCTGCAACCGTGTGGCTACCACACGCTACAACAGTGAGGTTACGGCCTCACTTTCTCAAAATCTCCAGTACACAGAGGTATTATTCTCTGTGGATCTCAGCTAGCTACAGCAGGGGATTGGGAGAGCAGGAAACCCTAGAAGCAAAGAGCAAATGACTGAGATAGGAAGGGAGGAGGGTGTCTCCCTCTACTTATCCTAATTTCTAATTCCTACTCTACCCCTCAACTAATTACAGAGCGAACCAGCTAAACCCTAGGGTTATTCTGGACCAACTCGGTGGTAGGTGTATCCGACGGCCACGCCCGCACAACTCGTAGCGTTGCCTCGACGCAACCTCCCGATTGCCGCGACGTGCCGCCCTCGCTCTGCACCCCCGGTTTTGTGGCCCAAACCAGGAAACCAGCCTTTCCAGGCAACCCCTGGTTTTGGGGCCCAAACTGGGAAACCAGCCCACCAGCATCTGAGTTTTGAGGCCAAACTCAGCAAACCCTCAGCGCCCAGGTTTTGAGGCCCAAACCTGGAAACCGTTGTCAGCCTGAGTTTTGAGGCCAAACTCGGAAACCCTCAGCCCGAGTTTTGAGGCCAAACTCGGAAACCATCCGCACCCAGGTTTTGAGGCCCAAACCTGGAAACCGTCCACCCGATGGTTTTTCCCTGGCTCTACCACCAAACCGACGTCGTAGATGGGATGCACCTCCCGTGCACCCCGTCCACCGACACGTGTCCCCAAGTCCACGACTTAGGCAACACATGACCGCACTTCTTCACTTTTTGTCGTCACAGGCTGCCAGCCACCACAGCTGATCCTCGGGCCTCTGGTCCCTCAGTCCAAGCCTCACGTCCGCCCTTCGCCACTCTCGGTCCATCGGCACGGCACGTCTCTACTTGACCTTCACCTCGCCTTTGATCACTGCATCCGTGCTCGACACCTGCACAACACAAGCCAAAGAACATGCGCATCATCGCAGTTGACAATCACTCATCACTCAGAGACCCGGCATACACCCATGTATCCGCAATCATGAGGCACTTCCTTCCATCGAAGGAATTTACCTCTAACCTCACGAGCTAGTAGATCGGTTGATTTTTGTTTCGGGTCAAGTTTTTCTCCCTTCCCCCGATTTCTTTGATTCATCGATTTGGAGATAGGTTTGAGCCATGATCTCTTAGAGATAGCTCACTATTCTCCTTGTGATTCCTCTCACCAAGTTAGATCCCAAGAGGATTCATTTTGGGTGAGATCGAGTTGAATTGGTGGACGAACAGTGTTGACGCTCACTAAGTGTCATATTTTTAGCATCAACAAGGTCATATAACACAACACAAGAGCCTAAAATCAACCAAAAACCTTTTTATAAACTAACGATTTCCACTTGTCCTTGAGTTTTATTTGAATGTTGGAAATTGCAGGGTTTTTGAGCAAAATGACCAAATGGACCCACCAGGAAGCAAGGCCACGTGCCTGGGCTCACTTTGGGCCAAGGAGGGGTGGCGCCCGCCACCCGTAGCTGGCGGCCGCCAGGGGGAGAAGCCCAAACTCCCCCCTGCCACATCACTGATCCAGGGGAAGCACTCCACGCTCATTTGCAGTCGTTGCTCACCTAAGTCTGTTCATCCAAGGGCTAAGAAGCAGTGTCACATGGATCAAGGCCTAATTGCCCATGTGATGGTTATTGGACAACCCTAACCGAACCCTAACCGACTTGGAGGACCTCCTGGATGCCGTTGGTGAAGAGGCAGTGGATCCAAGGGCCAGGGGGGTGGCGCCCGCCACCTAGGGCTGGCGCCCGCCACCACACTCACCCCCCTGACCTAACCCTAGGTCCCTAGGCTATAAATAGGACCCCCCTAGCTCATTTGTACTCAGACCTCACCTCATTAGTCCCACTCTCTTGTAAGCGAAGCTCTGGTGAAGGAACACTCTAGTTGAGAGACTTAGAGTGAGAGCGAGAGTGTAGAAGAGAAGAGCTGGAGTTGTAATAGAGGATCTTCCAAGTCTCTGGTATAATTCCAAGTCTTCCTTCATTTATCTTAGTGTTCTTCTACTTTCAGCATTTACTTTAAGTACTTTACTTATTGTTCTTGTTGAGTGCTTTCGATCATAGATAACTTAGTATTTAGTTTGTATCTAGTTTGGGTTCTTCGCTGAGTAATCAGTGTTCTAGTTTTGGACGCAAGATTAGAGTAGTATACATTAGTGTAAGCGCAGTGCTTAGACTAGTTATACCTTAGTTTGTGGCTAGCCCCCCGGATAGCTGTGGTAGCAAACAGGTGGTGACAGCCCTGGGAGCCTTGAATTCCACCACGTAGTTGGGTTAGTTCTTAAATCATAAACCTCGTTGTGCACGTCTGAGGTAAATAGTCCAGAGGGTGTGTACGGTTCGAAGAACTAGATAGAATCTTTATTGCTAAGTTAGTTGTGATCATAAGTGTGTAGGAAAACATTAATCTGTTCATCGGCCAGACCCCGCCGATTTAGGTTAGTAATAGTTAGTCTTTCTTTTCCTTTTAGTAGTAGTAGAAACCAACCCCCACCCATTCACACATTTCGATCAACCCTGCTAGAATCACTAGTTGTTCATAGCAGTCCTAGTGTTAGTTCTTCCATAGTAGCTTCCCTGTGGAAATAAATTTGATACTCGGTTACTCCAAGGTGAAGTGCTACAATTGACTTATTCTGTGCGCTTGTGGAATCTACCAATAGTCATACGAATAGTTAGTTATACTTCTTACATTAAGAAGTACAAACAAACCTTTCTGGCGCCGTTGTCGGGGATAGATTCTTAGTCTACTCCCAGTGACGACGTTAGCAAGACTCAACAAGCATTTCTAGCGCCGTTGCCGGGGATAGATTCATAGTCTACTCCCAGTGATGACGTTAGCAAGAGTCAACAAGCATTTCTGGCGCCGTTGGCGGGGAAGCAATTGGCTAGAATTAATTCTTTGTGATTTCTATTGAATTAACCCCCGTAGTTCTAGCGGGTATATATAGCGTCTGTTGTTTGTGATCCTTCAAGTAGTCATGGCCGGATTCAATCTTCTGAACAACTATCAAGAAGATCCTGAGGCCATTCTTAGGAGAGCGAGAGCTAATCTCACTCCTCCGAGGAAGAACCTGGAGCTTCCTAAGAGGAGTTCATCGAGAGAAGAATCCCAGTCAAAAGTGACTGACGAACCAAGCTGCTCCAACGATCAATCAACATCGACGTCGACTAAAACACTCTATGAGTATTCCATGCCTACTCTTGCACACATTCCAGTGTTACCTTCTACTAGTAATGTAGATTTTGTGCTTAAACCTCACTTAATACGTATGGCTCAAGCTATTGCATTTAATGGCAAACCTTCCGAGGATGCCAATGCTCACCTCCAGAATTTTCTCGAGATATGTAGTACAATTTCTGTGCAGGGAGTTTCGTAGGATGCCATCAGACTTCGTCTCTTTCCATTTTCATTAGTGGAAAAAGCGAAGCAGTGGTTCCTCTTCAACTCTGGACACCTGCTGACGTGGGTAAGATGCGCGGATCAATTCGTCAACAAGTTCTGCCCGATAAGTCGGACTATTCTTATCCGTAGCAAGATTTCCAACTTTGGACAGGGAGATGAAGAAACAATCACTGATGCTTAGGAGATGCGGATACATGGGTGTATGCCGAGTCTCGGAGTGATGAGTGATTGTCAACGGGTTTGATCGCATGTTCTTTGGCTTGTGTTGTGCAGGTGTCGAGCACGGAGACAGTGATCGAGGGCAAGGTGAAGGTCAAGTAGAGACGTGCCGTGCCGACGGACCGGGAGCGGTGAAGGGCGGACGTGAGGCTTGGACTGAGGGACCGGTGACCTGAGGATCAGCTGTGGTGGCTGACAGCCTGGGACAGCGATGAGCGGAGACTTGCAGGACATGGTGTTGCTCGGGTCGAGGACCTGGGGACACGTGTCGGTGGACGGGGTGCACGGGCGGTGCATCCCCTCTACAGCTTCGGTTTGGTGGTAGAGCCAGAGAAAAACCATCAGGCGGACGGTTTCCGAGTTTGGGCCACAAAACTCGGGTGGACGGTTTCCAGGTTTTGGCCACAAAACCTGGGTGCTGCGGGTTTGCCGAGTTTGGGCCACAAAACTCGGGCTGAGGACGGTTTCTAGGTTTGGGCCTCAAAACCTGGGTGCTGGAGGGTTTCCTGGTTTTGGCCTCAAAACCAGGGGATGGACTTGGAGGCTAGTTTCCCAGTTTGGGCCTCAAAACCGGGGGTTGGCTGGAAAGGCTGGTTTCCCGGTTTGGGCCACAAAACCGGGGGTGCAGAGCGAGGGCGGCACGTGGCGGCAATCGGGAGGTTGCGTCGAGGCAACGTTACGAGTTGTGCGGGCGTGGCCGTCGGATCAGCACCTACCTTGAGTTGGTCCAGAATAACCCTAGGGTTTAGCTGGTTCGCTCTGTAATTAGAGAGGGGTAGAGTAGGAATTAGAATTAGGATAAGTAGATGGAGACACCCTCCTCCCATTCTATCTCAGTCATTTGCTATTCTTTCTTAGGGTTTCCTGCTCTCCCACATCCCTGCTGTAGCGAACCTGAGATCCACAGAGAAGAGACCAATACTTCTATGCCCGTAAGATTTTGAGGAAGTGAGACCGTAATCTCACTATTGTAGCGTGTGGTAGCCACACGGTTGCAAATTTGTGGTTGTGATTCGTGTTTTGTTCTTGTTCTTCGCGGGTTGCTTTTCTCCATGTTTTTCCCATCGATCGATCTCTTTGCTTGGTGCGTCGTTTGCAAATCCGTTTGAACCAAGTTGTTTTAGATCGTGAGGCACTTCTTTCCACCGAAGGAATTCACCTCTAACCTCACCTGCTAGTACATCGGTTGATTTTCGTTTTGGGTCATGTTTTTCTCATTTCCCCCGAAATTCTTCGATTCATCGATTTGGAGATAGGTTCGAGCCATGATCTCTTAGAGATAGCTCACTATCCTCCTTGTGACTCCTCTCACCAAGTTTGATCCCTAGAGGATTCGTTTTGGGTGAGATAGAGTCGAATCGGTGGACGAACTGCCTAGTTTCGGGGTGACCGGACGCTCACTTCGGGCTGACTGGACGCTGGGTGTGGCGGAACCGTCCTGATTATAAGAGCTCAACTACCGTCTTAGTCAGATCCGTCTGACATCGACTCATACTTGAACCCATATAACCCCGGTAGTCCGGAAATCTCGAAGGATTTCTATCATCGTACACATACAGGATCGCATCGTTCAAGAATTACATTCGCAAAGATACATCACAGATAACGAAATTGGATTTAAACATCAGAGTACGAATTTAAGACAGAGTTATTACAATACCAAATTTAAAGTGCGGAAGCCGAAATAAGTTTTGAAATACGACCACCACACATGTGGTCCAAATAAAACATTTGTTTGATAAATCCACTCAACACAACTCACTCCTCCCTTTTTAAATAATGTGCCACCAGTAGTCTCAGACCAGCAAAAGAAAAGGGGAAGCTTCTGGACGACCCTGCCCTGGGCCTACTCCTCATCACCTTCCACTGGGTAGAGGCAGTGCTTAAAATAGCCAAAGTGGACCTGGCCATCTGCAACAAACGGGATAAACCCTGAGTACGAGAATGTACTCAGCTAGACTTACCCGTCTATCTGAAAATAAAGACACCAAGGGTATGCAAGGGCTTTTTGGGGAGGAGCTGCGATCTTTTAATTGCGGAAAGCTAAAACTTAAGGGAAAGAGTGATAATAGTGTTGATGAGCCATCAGTTTTAGAGACCTACCCTTTAATCTAGGTTTGCACCTGAACTATAACAAGCACTTGAGTCTAAGAAGCAATAATATAACCATATCCAGTTGACTTATTCACATTTTCGTTGAACCTTTTAACATATCGCATGGAGTTGTAACGTGGTGAAGCTCGCCATAGTTTCCCACTAACCGGGGGAGACGGCGACTCGAATCGAATTCCAAACCAGCTGGTGAAAGACCTTTAATACCAGCCCACACTTTCCCCGTCAGGTCCATGCATTGGGCAACCGCTCGATGCTTGTTCGTGGTGGTAATCGTCGCGGCTCACAGCACGGACTGACCAATTGGAACCTGGCGATGGCCTCACGCGGCAGATCGCATTTCCATACTAGAGGGCACGACATGGGTTGAGACCGGCCCGAACAGCTTCTAACCGGCTTTGGGGTCGATGATTACAGCACTGACATATCCCTAAGTAAAAGGGCGCGTTCAAAAATGAACGAGGGCCAACATCGATACAAACCTACACGATCCAACAGACGGACTGCCCCAAGTTTCCAAACTTGTGCCTTGCCTTCCAGTTGACCGTATTTCATTACTACTCAGGTTCTTTTCCACGATAGCAAATATAGCCAACCGTGATCCGGTAAATACCCACCAGGGGTATTACGGGAACATCCTTAACTATCACTTTTATTTAGCAGACTAAGCAATTCTACATATCAATAAGTAATAGGATAACAAGGCAGGTAATAATCAATAATCAAGGAATGGTAATGTAGCAAGTGGGATCCAATCAACTCGTATACTTAATGCATCACAGTATAAAAAGGATTCAAGTAATTTAATTATAAAAACTGGGAGACTTAGAATGCTCCGGGGCTTGCCTTGAGAGAAGACTGAGGCCTCGTAGGAGGGGCACTCAGGCAGGTTACTGTCGGCCGCGGGGTCGACTTCCTCGGCTTGATGTAGTTCCGGGATCTCCTGCTCGGCGTTTGTCTCCTGCTCCAGGTCTTGATCCTGAACTGTCGATCGTATTGCAGTGCAGTTGAAAATGATAAGTAAATAATACGTGGTGTGAGATGTGGTGGTAAGAAAGTAACATTTCTTGCAAACCAACAAAACCAACTTGTTGAACCACTTTTGACATTGAGGTAAACACTTATTTATTTCATAAAACAAAATCCATTAATTTACCTATTTCTTATTTAGAAATTCAAAAGAAATTCAGGTTTGAACTGCAAGTGCATTTTTCTGAACTCAGAAAAATCCACAAAAATTCCAGAAGGCAATTGACACTTGCTGGACTTCACTGAACAATTTTCAGCCAAAATAAATTACAGAATTGCAGATATAAAAATAACAAATAAACTGCTCAAAAGGTGCTTTGAACTAACTTCTCACACAAAAGAAGTTAAACAGCAGATTTCATAATTTTTCTAACTTCATTTACTCATAGACATTCTACTGTAGAAAATTTACTGTCAGGACGTAAATATACAAGCCTACACAAAACAAAACAAATCTATTCTAAATTAAACCATTTGAACTACAACCCTACTGTAAAAGGGTGCTCAACTCAGTTTTATATTTTTCCCAGGTTCTACTTTACATTTCATATTTATCAAGGAAGTTCCATGAACAGAAACATTATATTATTCCTTACATGAATTTCCAAAGGAAATCACAAAAAAGTACATTTACAAAGCAACTTCGGATTTTTCCATACAATAGCTCTTGCTTAACATTTTTGTTAGCCTGAACATGACATACAGAGACTGTACAAATTTTCTCACATTTTACTTTGACACTTAAAACACCTTAACACTATTTCCAAGAAATCAGCTAAACAAGACTTTAAACCATAACAGAAACTTTTTCCACATAAACAGTGCCTTATATATTTTTTACAGATACATAACATGATAAGAAACCTACACAATTTTTTCCATGAAATAACTCAACTAGAAAACACATATTTCCATTTTTTTAAACAAAAGCACATAAACTGAATTAAATGAAAACAGTAAAATAAACTTCTACCAAAAATACTTTCATATTTTTCCATGATAGATCTACTCATAAACAAGCTAGCAAAACTAGAAGTACTTCATTTGGACTTGTAAAACGTGCTATACAAAAATAACAAGCATTTCTGGAAAATTAAACCTAAAAGGAAAAACATTTGAAATCTTCCGGCCCAAACTGCGTGAACTCGGTCCATGGACCGCGTGCGACTGACGTGCGGGGCCCGAGGGTCAACGGGACCCACCCGTCGGTGAAAGCCGGACAGGGGACGGCCTTTGATGTCGATTCCTCGCCAACGGTGAGGTCGCCGGCGGGGAGGTAGGGCTCGAAGAGCTCGTCTCGACGAGGCGCATCCAGCGGTGGTGTTGGTTTGGCCAGAGGGTGGCCGTAGCTCGCCGGCGGCGAGCTATGGCGGCCGGTGGCGCTCGGCTAGGCCGTGTCCGGCGATCGCCGGCCAAATTGGCGCGTGCGCAGTGCTTTGTGAACCCCAGGGAGCTAAGTGAGTGGGTTGGTTTGGCGTGGATGGCTCCAGAGGAGCCTGGCCTCGAGCATGGCCGCGGCGGCGCCCATGGCGCTCGGCCGGGGAGATAGAGTGAGATAGGGAGCGGTAGCGTTGACAGGGATAGGTGTTCTCACCTTGCCTTGGCTCGGTGAAGCTCGAGGACGAAGGAGAGGAGTGGAGGAGCTTTGGTCGGGGAAGAACAGCCGCGAGCTCTGGACGGCGCCGATGGTGTCCGCGGCGGGGCTCCTCGGACTACGGCGTCGGTGGGGCTCGGCGGGTGGCGCGGAGGTGCGCACCGTGTGGTCTGGACGATGGCGGAGTGGTGGCCGAGGTTAATCGGCCGGTGGTGGCTTGGCTAGGGCGGAACGGTGGTGCGGCTCTTTGGTGCCGAACGGCGGCGAGCCGTGAAGTGCTCGGCGCGTTCGCGGGAGAGGAGAGGGAGAGAGCGAGAGCGGTGGTGTGCAAGTGACGAGTGAGGGAGCGGAGAGAGGGAGGCGCTCGGGTTTTGCTCGGTGGAGCGGCGGACGGCCGGTCGTGGCGGGACCCGCGACGGCGACGGGCGACAGGCGATGGCGCGGCGGGCGAGGTGCGCGACAGGCGAGGCGGAGCGGGAGTGGGCGAGAGCGATCCGTTGCGTGATTAGGTGGAGAAGATCGCGCGACAATTGAGCGGGGCGAATGCGCGGCAGAGGCGAGCCGCCACGCGGCGCTCTGGCCGGCGTACGGCGCAGCCGCGCGGTCGGGCGCGTCGCGCGGCGTGCGCGTGGGCGGGAGCGGGCGCGCGTGGGCTGGCATGGTGCGGCGCTGGGCCGAAAGGCCAGTTGGGCCAAAAGTGGCGCGGGAAAGGAAAAGGTTTTCCTTTTTCTTTTTCCAAAAACATTTCAAACTTTGACCACTCAAAACAGTTTCAAAAACTCCAAACTAGGTTTTGACCCAAAAATAAAAGTTGCTCAAAATAATTTTCTCTACAACTTTCATATAAGACACTTTTTATGAAAACCATTTTTACAACCTCCACATAAACAAAGCCAGTTTTGAAACATAAAATCTTTTGCTTGCCTCATTTTTATTTGATAAACTATTTTGAACTATGTCAAAATACCAACATGAAAAACACTCTACACCATTTTCTCTATTTCATAAAGCTATTTGCCAAAACAGAAGTCCACTTTAACCATTAAGTTCAACAGAAATCCAAAATCCAAATAAATAAACAAAAGGCAAAAAGAATACTTATGCACATGAAATGATGCAATGCATTACTTATGCATTATAGTAGCTAAATGCAGTTCCTAATGCAGTGCTTGACACTAGGGTCTCACAGCCCTTCCCCCCTTAAAGAAATCTCGTCCCAAGATTTTGAGTTACGTACCATTTCTTAACGAAAGCGGGATAGTTTACTCGTAAATACTCCTCGGTTTCCCAAGTTGCATCATTGGGTCCGTGATTGCTCCAGAGAATCTTCTAGGTCTTCACTGTTCGGTTGCGAGTCTCTCGGGCCCTGGTGTCCAAAATCTCCTGGGGCTGTTCGTAGTACTCCAGATCCGATCTGATAGTGACATCTGGGGTCCGAACTTCTTCTTGTTCTGGGACTCGAAGACACTTCTTCAACTGTGATACGTGGAACACTGGGAAAACTGCGCTCATCCCCGGGGGTAACTGCACTTCATAAGCCACTTCTCCCTTTTTAGCTATGATCTCATACGGTCCCACATATCGAGGTGCTAACTTTTTCTTAATTCCAAAACGTTGGACCTTCCTCATGGGTGAGACTTTGAGGTAAACATAATCTCCTACTTAAAATTCCAGGGGTCTCCTTCGTGTGTCTGCATAGCTCTTTTGTCTGGATTGTGCTGTCTTGATATGTTGTTGTACTGTTTGCACAATCTCTTTAGCATCTTTTACATAATCTGACCCATAAAATCCTCGATCTCCTGATTCAACCCAATTTACCGGGGTCCTACACCTTCGTTCATATAATACTTCAAACGGTGCCATCTTTATACTCTCCTGGTAGCTATTGTTATAAGAGAACTCGGCGAGGGGTAACCATTTCTCCCATGATTCTCGTGAGGATAGAACACAAGCTCTGAGGATATCTTCCAAGATCTGATTCACTCTTTCTGTTTGTCCTGCAGTCTGGGGATGATAAGCGGAACTACTTACCATCTTAGTTCCTAGCTCCTTGTGCAACTGTTCCCAAAAACGCGCTATGAACTAGGGTCCTCTATCAGAGACAATCCTTTTTGGAACTCCGTGTAACATCAAGATATTCTGAATGTACAAGTCTGCATACTGATGCGGTCGATGGGTAGTCTTAACTGGTATGAAGTGAGCCACTTTTGTTAACCGATCCACGATTACCCAGATAGAATCATTTGCCTTTTTAGTGGTGGGAAGACCTGTGATGAAATCCATACTGATTTCTTCCCATTTCCACTCTGGGATTGATAACGGTTGTAACAGTCCGGCGGGTCTCAGGTGTATCGCTTTTATCCTGCAGCAAGTATCACACCTTGCGACATAAGCTGCATCTTCTTTCTTCATCCTAGACCACCAGTACCTTCTTCTGAGATCTTGGTACATCTTACTTCTTCCAGGATGGATAGATAACTTTGAATTATGAGCTTCATTCAGAATTCTTTCCTTCAGCTCTGTGTCCTTAGGAATAACCAACCTTTGATTATACCATAGAATTCCCTGTTCATCTGTTTTGAAGTTCAAAGAACTACTGGTTTTCAACCTCTTTTTGATCTGACAGATCTCTTTATCGGTCTTTTGTCCTTCGATGATGTCACTTTCTAGGGTGCACTGTATGGTGATATTGTTTAACGTAACGGGGTGCATAAGGTTAAATCCGTCTTCCAACAGTGGTTGTAGGGAGTTGCAATGAGTCTTGCGACTCAAGGCATCGGCTACAACGTTTGCTTTTCCGGGGTGGTAATGCACTTCAAGGTTGTAATCCTTAATCAACTCTAACCATCTTCTCTGCCTCATATTCAACTCTGGCTGAGTGAAGATATATTTCAGACTTTTATGATCGGTGTAAATATGACATAGGTTACCCATAAGATAATGTCTCCATATCTTGAGGGCATGTACGATGACTGCCAATTCCAAATCAAGAGTGGGGTAATTCTCTTCATGCGGCCTTAACTGGCGGGAAGCATAGGCGATAACTCTCCCGTTCTGCATGAGTACACATCCAAGTCCGATCTTGGATGCGTCACAAAACACATCAAAAGGTTCCTCCAAATCTGGTTGAGCCAAGACTGGTGCTGAAGTCAACAAGGTTCGCAGAGTGCGAAAAGCTGCCTCACACTCTGGCGTCCATTCAAACTTCTTATTCTTCTGAGTTAGACGAGTCATAGGCTTTGCAATCTTTGAGAAATCCGGAATGAACCGATGGTAGTATCCGGCCAATCCTAGAAAGCTGCGTACCTCATGTACGTTAGTGGGTGCTTGACAATCCATAACTTCCTGTACCTTCGTGGGATCCACGGAAATTCCTTCCTTTGAAAGAACATGACCAAGAAAAGGTACCTTCTTTAACCAAAACTCACACTTGCTAAACTTAGCATACAACTTATGCTCTCGAAGTCGAGCTAAAATGACTCGAAGATGTTCGGCATGATCCTTCTCATTCATAGAGTAGACCAAGATATCATCGATGAACACCACAACAAACTTATCTGACTCAGGCATGAAGAATGAATTCATCAGGTACATGAAATGTGCCGGTGCATTGGTTAACCCGAAGGACATGACTAGATACTCATAGAGTCCATATCTGGTAGAGAAAGCTGTTTTCGGTATATCCTCTCTTCTGATCTTAATCTGATGGTATCCTGACGTCAGGTCGATCTTGGAGAACACTCTTGCCTTTGATAACTGATCAAACAAGATGTCGATTCGAGGTAAGGGGTACTTGTTCTTTATAGTTACTGCATTCAACGGCCTGTAGTCCACACACATCCTTAAAGTTTTATCCTTCTTCTTCACGACGATGGCGGGACATCCCCAAGGTGACGAACTAGGACGAATTAAACCTTTATCCAAAAGCTCTTGCAACTGAACTTTGAGCTCTGCTAACTCTTTAGCGTGCATCCTATACGGCCTCCGAGGTATGGGTGCCGTTCCAGGGACTAACTCTATAGCAAAATCCACATCCCTATCCGGCGGTAGTCCAGGCAACTCATCAGGAAAAACATCTAGAAACTCACATACTATAGGGATCTCAGCTATCTGCTTTGCCGTGATATTGAACAACACTCCAATCTCGTGGGGGTTTCGGGGTAACTTAAACCGAAAGGCAGAACCACTGCGAGGGCCAACCATAGAAACTATTCGCTCTGCGACGTCAAGATTGACCTTCCAGAGTTTCATCCAACCCATACCCAAGATCACATCCAAACCCAGACCAGGGATCACGATGGGATCCACTATGGCCTTCTTATTCCCAAAAGTCATTTCCACTCCCTTAGCCATTTTACGCGCGGAGAGAACAGCTCCGGCGGAACTTATCTGATATCCCCGATCTAACTCTACCAACTCAAGATTACTTCTCAAAACAAAGTTCTCACTTATGAAAGAATGCGATGCTCCAGAATCAAACAGCACAACTGCGGGGCATTGATTAACAAGAAACGTACCAGCGGTGACAGGCTCTCCTTCCGGCACTTCTTCCACGGTGGTGTGATGCACATGACCTGCGCGAGGTGGAGGCTGGGTGTACTGCTTCTTTAGGCAAGGGCACTGACGTGACAGATGTCCAGTCTGACCACAGTTGTAGCATGGCCCAATAACATATGGGGTCTTGGGACCTCCTGCACTTCCTGCCTTATTCTTGTTCTGCATCAGAGGAGCGGTGTAGGGCTTCTGAGAACTGGGGCGGGGGCGGTTGGTGGTGATCTTCCTCTACGGGGGTCGGAACCTTGCTCCAGCCACTAGCGGGCGATACGGGGCGCGTGCTCCGAAAGGGGTTCTCTGCTGAGACGAACCTCCTTTGTTCGCATGACGGCGGTTTTCTGTCGCCAGCCTGCCGTCATTGGCCTCTTGATTTAGGCAGTCACTGACGAAGTCACTGAAGGTAGTGCGGTGACTGTTGCCCATTTTTGAAAGCATGGCGGCACTCATTCCACGCTTGAAGCTTGCGATCTTCTTGGCCTCTGTGTTGACAAAGTCAGGGGCGTAGCGAGCTAAGTTGTTGAAGCTGTGGAGGTACTCGGACATAGATCTGGTTCCCTAAGACAGCCTCATGAACTCTGTAGTCTTCATCTCCATCAAACCACTAGGGATGTAGTGGTTGCGCATAGCAGTCGAGAACTGATCCCAAGTGACACGTGCATTTGCAGGTAGGGATGCACGGTACTGGGCCCACCACAAACCTGCGGAACCTTCCAACATGTGGGCGGCGTACTCCGCCTTGAGCTCTTCTGTCAGACGAAGCAGATGGAACTTCTGGGTGATGGAGTTGAGCCATTCATCAGCCTCAAGCGGTTCGGTGGCTTCCTTGAACACAAGGGGACGAGTGTCCAAGAAGTCACGGTAGGAGCTGTACTGGTTGGGCTCCGGGCCTTGGCGCTGCTGATGCTGCTGCGCGGTGTTGTTAGCGATGTTGCGGAGGGTGGCCTCCATGTGCCTCTGCATTTCTTCCATGTTTCTCTGGCTGCCCAAGAATTGACCGAAAAACGCTTCCGGCGTCATCGGTGCCTGAGGGGGTGGTGGCAGTTCCTGCTCCTGTCCAGACCCCTGTCCACGCTGGCTGCGGGTGTGTACCGGCATCTGTATATCCCATGTATAAGCAATCATTAGGTGAGGTTATATTGATCATGAATAAATACTGCGCTGTACATAATTCGAAAATTTAGCACACGACCAAGTATAATTACTCATTTCCATACAACATCACACAATAATCGCTCCAATTAGACATGCAAACGACGGATTTCCATAAAAGGTGCCGGATCGAAGTCCGGACTTTGTCCAAAAGACATACATGCCATCAAACATCTTAAACATAAAACCAACACATGTTTGGGATGTTACATCATCAGCGAGCGTGCTCAAGCTATACAAAAGAAAACGGCTCCTAGCGAATCTAACGCTCAGGCGTCTCCAGCGGCGGATGCGGCGTCCTCTACGTCAGCGTCGAACATCGGCTCGTCAGCGTGATCCTCCTCCGGTGGGGCGTTGGGACCAAGGACTTCTCCATCCTGGGGATCCTGGGCCTCGGCTGCGGGGACCTCGGCAGCTGCTGGGGCGGCGGCCTCCAGTGCGGCATGATGCATCTGGTGGACTGCCTCATGGAGCTGGTCGATGTAGGCCTGCTGTCCATGGATCTGCTGTATCAAGAGGTGGGCTCCCTCTCTGAGTTGGTCAAGCGCGGTGCGGGCCTCATCCCTCTGAAGAGCGGTAGTCAGGTACATCTGCTCTGCAACGGTCCTGGCAGTGGCCTGTGCTGCTGCTGTAGTACGTGCGTCGTCACGCTCAAGAGTGACCTGCTGAATCTTCTCCTGAAGACGAGCTACCTCGGCATCAAACTCTTCTTGTAGCTTCCTCTTGCTCTGGTAGGTGGCTGTGAGGGTGAAGGACACGCTCTCGAGAGTGTGCTCCAAACTCTCACATACACCCAACAAAGCTCCAGTGGCGCTCATCGCAGGTGTCTCGCAGTAGAACCTTTCTTCTGCACTTCCCGTCAGAACCGACTCCAAGGTCTGCTTCCAGCGCAATGGAAAAAGTGATCCACGAGGGAACACTCCTGCCATAGCACTAGCTAGGTCGGCGGGAAAACGGGCGATGATATCCTTCAGTACAACATGTGCCTCTGGTGATCTCCGTCCATCCTGTCCAGTGAGGCTTTGTAGGCAAAGCTTTGACTTTGATCTCCACCATGACCAACGAATCCTATCCGTAGATCTCCTTTTGCCATGAGTACCTGGGCTCCTGTCCTTCCTCATAGCCCACGGCCTGCAGAATCCTCCAAAGGATAGTCGGCAGCCCGAAGTAGGTCAAGAACGTCTTCCGGGTCAGCTTGGTGGCCAAGCGGTGACGCGGAACTCCTCTTCCTCCGGTGGCCTTGCGAGCAGTCAGCTTAGTCCGGGCCATCTGTAGAAACAAAAGGGTTTCGAACTCTCGTGAGACGGATATTAAGTTGGCAAATTTTTATATAAAGGGACAACTTTTAATTAAGGGGAGGTAATGTAAATGCAAGAATATAAACATGATGCATGATCGTACTTACGCTCTCACTCACTAACATGACTCGTAAGTCCTAACGTTCTAGTCGGTGGCAAGATCGATCTCTCATGCGTTATCTACACGTTCTACTCGATCGCATAGTCAGTGTACCTGCAGAAGATTCATTTCAGCCCAAAGCAATCCCAATGGTAAAACAACTGAGTATTGGCTAATACGTGCAAAATACATAGAAGCCAACACTAACCACCATGCACCAATATAGAAAATACCCTTAAAAACATTGATACCCTCATATGTGTCTGCGTGGAGCTCACACATACTTGGTATAAGAACTCTCACCTAGACCGACGGTTGGACGGTCATGCTCTCATATCTCACAAAATCATTTTATGCATGTTTTCGCGATCGACGCATTCTCTATTTCCCGAGAATGGACCAGCAAATAAAGATCCAGCATGAAGCAAAACCCTGAACCCTGTTAGCAGTTAAACCACCTGATTCCTAGTATAGGGCTTAAGGATGAGACTAGGCACACTTAGTAATCAAAAATAGTTTTGAAAATAGTTTTGAAATACCCATTTTAGTTCAGAAATAGCTTTTTGCGGATGCAATGACTTGAACCATGCTCTGATACCAGCTTTGGCGGAACCGTCCTAATTATAAGAGCTCAAGTACCGTCTTAGTCAGATCCGTCTGACATCGACTCATACTTGAACCCATATAATCCCGGTAGTCCGGAAATCTCGAAGGATTTCTATCATCGTACACATACAGGATCGCATCGTTCAAGAATTACATTCGCAAAGATATATCACAGATAACTAAACTGGATTTAAACATCAAAGTACCAATTTAAGACAGAGTTATTACAATACCAAATTTAAAGTGCGGAAGCTGAAATAAGTTTTGAAATGCGACCACCACACATGTGGTCCAAATAAAACATTTGTTTGATAAATCCACTCAACACAACTCACTCCTCCCTTTTTAAATAATGTGCCACCAGTAGTCTCAGACCAGCAAAAGAAAAGGGGAAGCTTATGGACGACCCTGCCCTGGGCCTACTCCTCATCACCTTCCACTGGGTAGAGGCAGTGCTTACAATAGCCAAAGTAGACCTGGCCATCTGCAACAAATGGGATAAACCCTGAGTACGGGAATGTACTCAGCTAGACATACCCGTCTAACTGAAAATAAAGACACCAAGGGTATGCAAGGCCTTTTTGGGAGGAGCTGGGATCTTTTAATTGCGGAAAGCTAAAACTTAAGGGAAAGAGTGATAATAGTGTTGATGAGCCATCAGTTTTAGAGACCTACCCTTTAATCTAGGTTTGCACCTGAACTATAACAAGCACTTGAGTCTAACAAGCAATAATATAACCATATTCAGTTGACTTATTCACATTTTAGTTGAACCTTTTAACATATCGCATGGAGTTGTATCGTGGTGAAGCTCGTCATAGTTTCCCACTAACCGGGGGAGACGGTGACTCGAATCGAATTCCAAACCAGCTGGTGAAAGACCTTTAATACCAGCCCACACTTTCCCCGTCGGGTCCATGCAATGGGCAACCGCTCGATGCTTGTTCGTGGTGGTAATCGTCGCGGCTCACAGCACGGACCGCCCAATTGGAACCTGGCGATGGCCTCACGTGGCAGATAGCTTTTCCATACTAGAGGGCACGACACGGGTTGAGACCGGCCCGAACAGCTTCTAACCGGCTTTGGGTCAATGATTACAGCACCGACATATCCCTAAGTAAAAGGGCGCGTTCAAAAATGAACGAGGGCCAACATCGATACAAACCTACACGATCCAACGGACGGACTGCCCCAAGTTTCCAAACTTGTGCCTTGCCTTATAGTTGACCGTATTTCATTACTACTCAGGTTCTTTTCCACGATAGCAAATATAGCCAACCTTGATCCGGTAAATACCCACCAGGGGTACTACGAGAACATCCTTAACTATCACTTTTATTTAGCAGACTAAGCAATTCTACATATCAATAAGTAACAGGATATCAAGGCAGGTAATAATCAATAATCAAGGAATGGTAATGCAGCAAGTGGGATGCAATCAACTCCTATACTTAATGCATCACAATATTAAAAGGACTCAAGTAATTTAATTATAAAAACTGGGAGACTTAGAATGCTCCGGGGCTTGCCTTGAGAGAAGACTGAGGCCTCGTGGGAGGGGAACTCAGGCAGGTTAGTGTCGGCCGCGGGGTCGACTTCCTTGGCTTGATGTAGTTTCGGGATCTCCTGCTCGGCGTTTGTCTCCTGCTCCTGGTCTTGATCCTGAACTGTCGATCCTATTGCAGTGCGGTTGAAAATGATAAGTAAATAATACACGGTGCGAGATGCGGTGGTAAGAAAGTAACATTTCTTGCAAACTAACAAAACCAACTTGTTGAACCACTTTTGACATTGAGGTAAATACTTATTTATTTCATAAAACAAAATCCATTAATTTACCTATTTCTTATTTAGAAATTCAAAAGAAATTCAGGTTTGAACTGCAAGTGCATTTTTCTGAACTCAGAAAAATCCACAAAAATTCCAGAAGGCAATTAACACTTGCTGGACTTCACTGAACAATTTTCAGCCAGAATAAATTAAAGAATTGCAGATATAAAAATAACAAATAAACTGCTCAAAAGGTGCTTTGAACTAACTTCTCACACAAAAGATGTCAAACAGCAGATTTCATAATTTTTCTAGCTTCATTTACTCATAGACATTCTACTGTAGAAAATTTACTATTAGGACGTAAATATACAAGCCTACACAAAATAAACAAATCTATTCCAAATTAAACCATTTGGACTACAATCCTACTGTAAAAGGGTGCTAAACTCAGTTTTATATTTTTCCCAGGTTCTACTTTACATTTCATATTTATCAAAAAAGTTCCATGAACCGAAACATTATATTATTCCTTACATGAATTTCCAAAGGAAATCACACAAAAGTACATTTACAAAGAAATTTCGGATTTTTCCATACAACAGCTCATGCTTAACATTTTTCTTAGTCTGAACATGACATACAGAGACTGTACAAATTTTCTCACATTTTACTTTGATACCTAAAACACCTTAACACTATTTCCAAGAAATCAGCTAAACAAGACTTTAAACCATAACAGAAACTGTTTCCACATAAATAGTGCCTTATATATTTTTCACACATACATAATATGATAAGAAACCTACACAATTTTTCCCATGAATTAACTCAACCAGAAAACACTTATTTCCATTTTTCTAAACAAAAGCACATAAACTGAATTAAATGAAAGCAGTAAAATAATCTTCTACCAAAAATACTTTCATATTTTTCCATGATAGATCTACTCATAAACAAGCTAGCAAAACTGGAAGTACTTCATTTGGACTTGTAAAACGTGCTATACAAAAATAACAAGCATTTCTGGAAAATAAAACCTAAAACGAAAAACATTTGAAATCTCCCGGCCCAAACTGCGTGAACTCGGTCCATGGACCGCGTGCGACTGACGTGCGGGGCCTGAGGGTCAACGGGACCCACCCGTCGGTGAAAGCCGGACAGGGGACGGCCTTTGATCGTCGATTCCTCGCCAACGCTGAGGTCGCCGGCGGGGAGGTAGGGCTCGAAGAGCTCGTCTCGACGAGGCGCATCCAGCGGTGGTGTCGGTTTGGCCAGAGGGTGGCCGTAGCTCGCCGGCGGCGAGCTATGGCGGGCGGTGGCGGCGGTGGCGCTCGGCTAGGCCGTGTCCGGCGATCGCCGGCCAAATTGGCGCGTGCGCAGTGCTTTGTGAACCGCAGGGAGCTAAGTGAGTGGGTTGGTTTGGCGCGGATGGCTCCAAAGGAGCCTGGCCTCTTGCATGGCCGCGGCGGCGCCCATGGCGCTCGGCCGGGGAGATAGAGTGAGATAGGGAGCGGTAGCTTCGAAAGGGAAATGTGTTCTCACCTTGCCTTGGCTCGGCGAAGCTCGAGGACGAAGGAGAGGAGTGGAGGAGCTTTGGTCGGGGAAGAACAGCCGCAAGCTCTGGACGGCGCCGATGGTGTCCGCGGCGGGGCTCCTCGGACTCCGGCGTCGGTGGGGCTCGGCGGGTGGCGCGGAGGTGCGCACCGTGTGGTCTGGACGATGGCGGAGTGGTGGCCGAGGTTAATCGGCCGGTGGTGGCTTGGCTAGGGCGGAACGGTGGTGCGGCTCTTTGGTGCCGAACGGCGGCAAGCAGTGAAGTGCTCAGCGCGTTCGCGGGAGAGGAGAGGGAGAGAGCGAGAGCAGTGGTGTGCAAGTGACGAGTGAGGGAGCGGAGAGAGGGAGGCACTCGGGTTTGGCTCGGCGGAGCGGCGGACGGCCGGTCGTGGTGGGACCCGCAACGGCGACGGGCGACAGGCGACGGCGCGGCGGGCGAGGTGCGCGACAGGCGAGGCGGAGCGGGAGTGGCCGAGAGCGATCCGTTGCGTGATCAGGTGGAGAAGATCGCGCGACGATTGGGCGGGGCGGATGCGCGGCAGAGGCGAGCCGCCACGCGGCGCTCTGGCCGGCATATGGCGCGGCCGCGCGGTCGGGCGCGTCGCACGGCGTGCGCGCGGGCGGGAGCGGGCGCGCGTGGGCCAGCGCGGTGCGGCGCTGGGCCGAAAGGCCAGTTGGGCCGAAAGTGGCGCGGGAAAGGAAAAGGTTTTCCTTTTTCTTTTTCCAAAAACTTTTCAAACTTTGACCACTCAAAACAGTTTCAAAAACTCCAAACTAGGTTTTGACCCAAAAATAAAAGTTGCTCAAAATAATTTTCTCTACAACTTTCATATAAGACACTTTTTATGAAAACCATTTTTACAACCTCCACATAAACAAAGCCAGTTTTGAAACATAAAATCTTTTGCTTGCCTCATTTTTATTTGATAAACTATTTTGAACTAGGTCAAAATACCAACATGAAAAACACTCTACACCATTTTCTCTATTTCATAAAGCTATTTGCCAAAACAGAAGTCCACTTTAACCATTAAGTTCAACAGAAATCCAAAATCCAAATAAATAAACAAAAGGCAAAAAGCATACTTATGCACATGAAATGATGCAATGCATTACTTATGCATTATAGTAGCTAAATGCAGTTCCTAATGTAGTGCTTGACACTAGGGTGTCACACTGGGAGTGAGTCTGGTCGTTGAACATTTCACTGTTCAGTTTCGTTCTTTGACCGGACGCTCCAACTGGTGCTTGACCGGACGCAACGGATTCACTGTTCATTGCTCTTGTTTTAAGTGACCGGACACACAGGTCAAGACCGGACGCTCTGTCAACCAGAGTCCGGTCCAATCCAGTAAGGTTCCCGAGCGAGTTTTCTCTAACCGGACGCGTCCGGTGGTCAGTGACCGGACGCAGGCAGAGTCCGGTCAGTACTGTCTCTGCACGTTTTTGTTCCGCAGTTTGTTTGTCCGACTTTTGATTTGAGATCCGCTTGTTGCGTTGGATTCCTGACTTTGTGCTCTACTGAAATCAGGCTTCTCGCTTTTCAAAATAGCCTGAATCCCCCTCGTGTTGCTCGGGGGAGGTTGAGGTTACCCAAAGTTCATCCTGTCACTAGTTGACCTGCGTGAACTTGGGCGAGGGAATTTTTGTGGTGTCCTGCTGTGTTCCTAGGGAACATCCACCCATTCTCTTGGGTCGTGGACATCACGTGCATCGGTTTGCTCTTGGGGTTGATTTCCGGGACAAAGGTGACAAGTTTCCGAAAGGAAAATTTGAAGCTCCCATTCACCCCCCCCCCTCTGGTCGCTTTCTGGTATCATTCTCGGTCCTTCAATTGGTATCGGAGCAGGTTAAGGATCTTCCACCTTAGCCGGTTCCAGATCCACAGAAGGAGACATGGATCGCGGCGTGGGCAAACCACCGTTTTTCAATGGGACGAACTATGCGTATTGGAAGATACGCATGTCGGCCTATCTCCAGAGCATGGGCTCTTCTATTTGGGAGATTTGCAATAAGGAGGATTATGTTGTCTTGGCTGCTCGTGTTACTCCGCTTCAGATGGATGAGCACGATGCCAATAGCGGAGCGTGTAACGCTCTTTTCTCCTGTTTGAGCATGTCCGAGTTTGATCGCGTTTCTCACCTCCCCACGGCTCATGAGATTTGGGCAACCCTCATGCGCTTCCATGAGGGAACCACTCAAGTCAAATCCCGTCTCTACGAGTCGCACAAGCGGGAGTATGAGAACTTTAGACACATGCCTGGCGAGAGCATAGAAAGTTTATTCGCTCGCTTTCAGGTCATTGTCAACAAGATGAGAGCGAACAAGGAGTTGTTGCCTTTCGACGATCATGAGAGAGCTTTGAAGCTTTTGCATACTCTTGATCGATCGGTGTGGGACTCAAAGGTCCAGACGATCATCGAATCGTCTAGCTATGAGACCCTCACTTGCGACGAGCTCTTTAGTAAGCTCAAGTCTAGTGAGATTGACGCCATGTCGAGGGCTTCTTATGAAAATCCTTCTGGCCCGACTATGGCTTTGGTTTCTGGCTCTTCTGCTAACCCCTCTGGAGGATTCGCACTTTTTTCACTCTTTTCTGTCACCAAGGACCAGCTGGAGTCTTTGGGGGATGACGAGTTGGCTTTGCTCGCCAACCGGTTCTCGCGCTTCCACAACAACCGCATGAACCGTCGCCGCGGAGGAGGACGCTCAGGATGCTTTGAGTGCAGCGACCCCGACCACTTCATCGCCAACTATCCCAAGAAGAAGCACACATCTGGGAAGGGCGATCATGGGCACAAGTACGACTCCGGCAAGCGCAAGGAGAAGTATGTCCCCGCGAAGCACAAGCGGAGGGGCGGCTTTGACAATGAGTACATCAAGAAGACGTACTTGGAGAAGGCCCAGGCTGAGCAGCGTGCATTCTTCGCCACGCTCAGCGACGTCGATGGCTCGGACGATGACTCCGCTGGCTCAAGCGATGACGAGTCCGGGAAGAAGAAGAGGATCGAGGATGAGCTGAACGGACTCTGCTTCTTCACCGACGAGGAGGGTTTCTGCACCATGGCCCTTGGTGATGAGGTCGATGGCAAGCTGGAGCACACTCCTCGGAACGACAATGACGACACCTCCCAGCTATCTCTCACCCACGACGAGCTTTCTGCTGAGGTCGAGAAACTTACTACCGCCTTGCTTAGTCAAGATAAGTTGCTTAGGCGTGCTGCTAGAGAGCGCAAGGAGTTTAGGCAGAAGTGGGAGGACACGGTGAAGGAGTTAGAGTTTGCGAAGTCCACCGTGGTCGTTTCTGAGGAGGCAGAGTGCGAGATGTGCACCAAGCACATGACTGACCTTCTCACTTTGAGAGGTAAGTATGCTGCTTTGGTTGGAGAGGCGGATGAGCTCCGAGCTAGGACCGTGCTATTGGGTGCGTGGAAGTCTTGTGCAGGCTTGCAATCCGAGTTGGCAGAGAAGAATACCAAGATTGTGTCTCTTGAGAAGGCCAGCTCGGGTAGCACTTGTATGACTAGGTGTGCTTTGTGTGAGGGTTTGGAGATGGAGATTGCTAACGTGAACCATGACAAGATGCAAACCGAGGAGGAAAACACATACCTTCGGACCATCTTGTCATGGGTGTCTTGTGGTGAGCCGCAGCTTGGGATGATGATCTCCCAGTTCAAGCGTGCAGCTGGAGGTCCTGGTGTAGGCTTTGCGAAGGGTGTTGATGTTTCTTCGTTTGGCAGGATTGGAGAGTCGAGTGGTCTTAACCCATGTGAGAAGCCCAACTCCACCACTACTCCCAAACTTACCAAGATTCCACCCAAAGAGCTTCTCAAGCCCAACACCAAGGACGGAGTGTTTGAGGAACCTCCAAGAGCTCCACCCAAGAACCAAATGTGGCATCCCAAACCCAACCACCTGAAAAACAAGCTTGATACGATGCCACCTATTCAGGAGGAGCTTTTACCACAGAAGTGCAAGGTGATCCACACCCACAACCATGAGTACCAACAACCCCCTATGAGAGCGGTGAGGTACCATTGTGAGCATTGTGGGAGAGATGGACACCTGAGGGAGTTCTGCTTTAGGCGCAAGAGAGAGGAGCGCCATTCCAGGGAGATGAACAATCCGGATATGTACCATCCTTTCCATGATGTACATGTGCCGAATGTTCAGAGGAGAGCTTCAAGGAGAGCTGCTAGGCCTAGAGGTGCAGCACCTCAAGGTCCTAGGCGTCAGGGAGGTGTTGCCCGACGGGGTCCTGACTTTGCAGGATACGAACCCCGTGGCGGAGGCTTTGTTGAGCGTTTCCCTCCATCGCGTTTTGACTATCGCGATGGGCGCTTCTTCCTTAGCGGACCACGATTTCCTATGCGTGGTGATCGCTTTCCCCGTAGGCAGGGTAGGAATGGTTTTTACACTGACCGTTCTTTTGAGCAGCCGGCCCAACACTGGTATTCTTCCTACTTCACTAACCCCAGTGTTGGACCGTATGCTCACCCTATGTCTTTTTATTGATGTAGGTTAAATGATTGCAGGACATTTGGCTGGTGGATTCCGGTTGCTCGAGGCATATGACCGGAAACGCCAAGTGGTTCTCCAGTCTTAGTCCTGTTGCCGGAAAGGAATTTATCACCTTCGGCGACAATAGTAAAGGTAAGGTGTTGTCTCGTGGGTTTGTGCGTGTTAATGAGCACTTTGTGTTGCGTGATGTTGCTCTTGTTTCTAACCTGCATTTTAACCTTCTCTCTGTTTCGCAACTTTTTGATGATGATTATGAGATTCGTTTTAAACCGAATCTCAGTCGCATTTTAGATCCTCAGGGCAATCTTGTATGTTTGATTTCGCCCTTTGGGAAAGTCTTTCGCGCGAATTTCTCGGAGTCGTTTGGATTTTCTCGTTGCCTTGTGGCTGGTCCTTCCTCCTCTGATCTTTGGAAGTGGCATAGGAGGCTCGGTCACTTAAGCTTCGACTTGCTTGCAAGACTTAGCTCACTTGGCCTAATCCGAGGATTGCCCAAGTTGTCCATGGAGAAGGACCTTGTTTGCCATTCTTGTAGACATGGGAAGATGGTCACCGCTCCCCACCATATAGTGACTCAGGTCATGACTCAGCACCCTGGTGAGCTTTTACATATGGACCTTGTTGGTCCGGCTCGGGTGAGCTCGGTTGGGGGTAAGTGGTACGTGCTTGTTGTTGTCGACGATTTTTCGAGATATTCGTGGGTCTTGTTTTTGACTGAGAAGACTGAGACTTTCTCTTTTGCTCACAATCTGATTTTCCATCTTCAGAACGAGTTCCCTTTGAACTCGATGCGAGCTATTAGGAGTGATAATGGTTCCGAGTTTAAGAATTCGGATTTTGAGAAGTTTTGTAACACTTTGGGCTTGGAGCATCAGTTTTCTTCCCCCTATACACCGCCACAAAATAGTGTTGTGGAGAGGAAGAATCGGACCCTTGTAGAGATGGCCAGGACGATGCTCGATGAGCATAGGACTCCTAGGCGATATTGGGCAGAAGCTATGAACACTGCATGCTATATTTCCAATCGCATTTTTCTGAGAGTTTTCTTGAAAAAGACTTCTTATGAGCTGCGTTTCGGTAGACAGCCCAAGGTGAGTTATTTTAGAGTCTTCGGTTGCCACTGTTTTATATTGAAGAAAGGCAACCTGGACAAATTTGAGTCTCGTTCTTCTGATGGTGTATTTTTGGGTTATGGCACTCACACTCGCGCTTATCGTGTACTTAACCTTGATACTAACCGAGTCATGGAGACATCCGATGTCACCTTCGACGAGACCATGGTTTGTCCTTCTTCTTCTCGTTTTTAGCGTGCAGGTGATCATGAGGTTGGTGAGCCTCTTTTTGATGACGAGGACGAGGGTGCTGAAGGTATGGATGATCCAGCACCCCCTCCACCTGCTGTGCCGCAAAGAGCGGTTTCTACGACGACTCACGGCCCTGATACTTCTTCTTCCTGGGGGCCGTGGGATCCACCACCCCGAGCGGTACCTTTTGTACCCGGGGAGGCACCAGCTGCTGTTGAGGGGGAGGTCACTTCCTCTCGGGAGGCACCACGACACATTCAGCGCTAGCACCCGCCTCAACAGATGATCGGCGGCATTGATGAACGTGTCACTCAGTCCAGGTCACAGCACATCTCTCACTTTGCTCATTCTGCTTTTGTTGCTAATTTTGAGCCCCGAGATGTTGGACACGCTTTGACGGATCTGGATTGGGTCAATGCCATGCATGAGGAGTTAGAAAATTTTGAGCGAAATTGGGTTTGGGTTCTAGTTCCACCTCCAGACTGTAAGCCTATTGGGACAAAATGGGTTTTCAAAACCAAGCAAGGAGAGGATGGCCACGTTGTTAGAAACAAGGCCGGGCTTGTAACAAAGGGCTATAGTCAGAAGGAGGGGATAGACTATGAGGAGACTTTCGCTCCTGTAGCTCATTTGGAGGCTATTAGGATACTCTTGGCTTTTGCTATATCCAAAGGTTTCAAACTTTTTCAAATGGATGACAAGAGTGCCTTCTTAAACGGCTACATAGAAGAAGAGGTTTATGTTGAGCAACCCCCCAGTTTTGAAAATCCCATGTTTTCAAACCACGTTTTCAAACTCCACAAAGCTTTATATGGTTTGACACAAGCCCCTAGAGCCTGGTATGATAGATTGAAAACTTTTCTGCTAGCTAAGGGTTTTAAAATGGGATGTGTGGATAAAACGCTTTTTCTACTGAAGCAAGGCAAAGACACTCTCTTGGTCCAGATTTACGTGGATGATATCATTTTCGGTGGTTCTTCTCACGCTTTGGTTGCCAAGTTTGCAGATACTATGAGCAGGGAGTTCGAGATGAGCATGATGGGCGAGTTGACATTCTTTCTCGGGTTGCAAATTAAGCAATCCCGAGAAGGGACGTTTGTGCACCAGGGCAAGGACACCAAGGACTTGTTGAAGAGATTCAATATGGGTGAGGCCAAGCCTCTCCCAACACCCATGTCGTCCACGACAGCCCTGGATGCGGACAAGGATGGAGAAGCTGTGGACCAGAAGAAGTACCGAAGCATGATCAGGTCGCTGCTCTACCTGACGGCGACACGCCTAGACATTCAGTTCGCGGTGTGTCTGTGCGCGCGCTTTCAGGCGTCGCCGCGCACTTCTCACCGTCAGGCGGTGAAGCGCATTTTCAGGTACCTTCGTTTCACACCTAAGTTTGGGATTTGGTATTCAGCTTCCTCCACCCTCTCCCTTTGCGGTTATTCCAATGCCGATTTTGCTGGTTGTTGCATTGAGCGCAAGTCCACTTCTGGGACTTGCCAATTTATTGGATCTTCTCTTGTATCGTGGTCTTCTCGCAAGCAGTCTAGTGTCGCCCAGTCTACCACGGAAGCTGAGTATGTTGCTGCGGCTAGCTGCTGTTCACAGTTGCTTTGGATGATGGCCACTTTGCGTGATTTTGGTCTGAGTTTTTCTCGTGTCCCTTTGCTTTGTGACAGCACGAGTGCGATTAGCGTTGCTAAAAACCCCGTGCTTCACTCGAAGACCAAACACATTGATGTGCGCTTTCATTTTCTGCGAGACCACTTTGAGAAGGGTGATATCGACCTTCGCCATGTCGATACTCATCATCAGCTGGCTGATATTCTCACCAAGCCTTTGGATGAATCAACCTTTAATCGGTTGAGGGGTGAGCTTGGTGTGTGTTTCCCCTTTTAGATGGGGGAAACATTTTGGTTCTTGTATCCTAATCTGACTCTTTTTCGTTTATATTTGTTTTTCTTTTGCATTTTAGCATACGCTATTACATTCTGAGCTTCATGTATATAATCATTAGAATGTAACTATGCTCTCTGTAGTATGCTCCGATGCTTATGTTGATGCTTGTAGCTTATGCTCTTTCTGATCACTAATACATGTTGTGAGCTGAGCTATTTTTGAATGGTGAATTTGATTAATGAACATAAAACCTGAAAATGTTCACCATTGAGATATGCAACTAGCATGTGTAGGATGCATTGAATTCACTCGTGCTTTTCATATATGCAAGGTTGCTATGTCTCTAGTTCTGAGTCATTCACTTGCTTGGTTTGTTCATATTCTGTATAAAATTTTGAACCAAGTGTTAAGTGAATTGAAAAGATCGAGATGGGATTGCTTGTCAACACATCACGGTATCGAGACTGTTTCTCATTGCACATTTGAGTTAAACTTGAGCCGTGTAGTGTATGACCGAAACCGATGCTTTAAGCTTCTGATTGCATTTGCATAGGCTTCGCTCGGTTGAAAAGTTAGACAATGACAAGCTTTCAACCTCTCACAATCACATGCTAATATTTGAACTTGTGAGATTTCACCGCTGCAACTCCGATTTTAAAATTGGAATCACAAGTGTATGCTTCATTTTATAGCATGATGATTGAACTTTGCTAGGGGTAGTTCACCTTGTATACATGTTTTAGCACTTGTTCGGATTCCTGCCTATACATGTGTAGTGCTATTTTTATGGTGAATACTCTTTTGGCTACAAACTGCTCACTATGCTCACTTGTTCATATTTCGTATTTGGTGATCAGTTTGAGCCTTTGCTAGCTTGCTATGCTGTTATTCAGTCATCGGATCAGAACTGTGTAGAGCATCCTTGCATTCTTTTGACTATATTCCTGAAGCTGCTAACTTGAATTTTGACTCATGTGCATTGTGAATGGGGGAGATTTTTTCTCTTGTTGGCACGTTTGTTGGTGCATTTTCTGAAGGGGAGAGTCTTTTGCTTGATTAGTGCATTTTCAACTAAGGGGGAGAGATCTTACAAATCTTACCCTGGTGTTCAACAAAGGGGGAGTTTTCCTAAGGGGGAGATTTTCAACTCTTGTGCCTTCCAAGTTGAACCTAGGGGACTAGCAAACATTGTTCAGTGCGATTGATTTCGATTGGTTCGGAGCGATCTTTTTGCTAGTTGTGTTGAGCCTCTATGCCTCTATCTTGAGGGCCTAGCATTTGCTTTGATTTTCCAGTTGGTGTCGAGCTCTTTTTCTGGAGTTTTGCAATTGGTATCGAACTTTCTTACGCTTCCTCAATTGGTATCGAATCTTTAATTTGTTTCTTCAATTGGTGTCGAACCTTTTCTTGCTAGCGGTGTTGAGCCTGTTCTACCTCTTCTTCAGGGCTAGCTTTGCTTTGCTTGGTTGCGTCGAGCCGTTGCCCGTGTCTTTGGGGACCAAGTTGTCTTGCTCTTTCCATTTGACCTTCTTTGGCTTTGCTATGCTTCTGGGTCATTTGGTCGAGTCCTCTCTTCCTCCTTCCCTCTTTCTTCTTTCTACTATGATTTGTGTGAGTAGTTGATAATGCACTCATCAAGGGGGAGATTGCGGATACATGGGTGTATGCCGAGTCTCGGAGTGATGAGTGATTGTCAACGGGTTTGATCGCATGTTCTTTGGCTTGTGTTGTGCAGGTGTCGAGCACGGATGTAACACCCCAGGTGTTTGACGCCAGTTGAGCAGTCAGTTTAAACACAAACATGGCCTCTCAGGTGATGATCGAGAGATGATTTCTAGTATTGTCAGTGATGACTGAAGATTTGGAATCAACCCCGGAAATAGAGCCTCTGTTTAAATTATTCCGGAAAGAATTAATAGCACAAGTTAATAATGATTGCCCAATTTTGGAATATTCAAGATTACTGCTAAACATGACTTTTTCATGTTCCCTGCTTCAGTTCGTATCTATAGTGACGGGTAGAAAAGTTTGGCAAAATTTGGAATCAATAAGTCACAAGAAATGACGAGTCGCAGCTTTGCCTGTTCTGGCTGATTAACTGAAGAAAATCATTCGGGTTCAACCAAGTCTTGCAATTATACCCAATCAATTATTTATGGACTCACGAGCAAAAGTTATGAAAGTTTTATGTTGAGCAGACGACCGGAAAATATCCCGACCGACGAGAGACCGTAATTCGGACCTTATCGGGTGACCGCTTTGACCAGCGTTGAACGACATCTTCAAGTGCTCGCATGGCAGTGTGCCTTAAACAAAAGTTGTAGTCCAGATCGAAAGGAACAAATTTTGTTTTATGATCAAGACCTGGATCGATGTCGAAAATAGTGAAAACAAGCTCGCAAGATGGAACATACCGCAGTATTCAGGTTCCAGAAATCGGCTAAGTCTGGACCGCAAAATCGGAATTTCGGTCACCGCGAAGCTGCCGTCGACGATCGTTACTGGACAAACGATTCGGAATTTGACTGAGCGCCTTTAACGAAAGTCGGAGTACTCGTCGAGACGACGACAACAAAATTAGTTTCGTCGGAATCAGAGTCCGTTTAATCAGTGTTCGCAATTTTTAATCTTGACCGAAAGTTTCCGGAAACCTACCTTTTTGGGAAAGAAATTGGGGGAAAAATTTGACACGAAATTTTCCCGAGGTCACACCCGCGCCCCGAGGTCTTGTCTGCCGCGCCTGTACCCTCCCTGGCGCGCGCGCCCTTCCTCACGCAAAAGACCGAGCTCTTTTCTTCGGTCTCCCCTCCCCTCCTTTCTGTCGCTCTTCTCTCTTCCCTCTCGGTTTTCCTCCATGGCAGCAAGAACAACAGCTTCTCCATGGCTGCTCCTTCCCTCCTCCCTTGGCTAGCAGCAGCGGCGAGGCTCTAGCAGTGCAGCAGACTTCCTTCCTCCTTCCTTCTCCCCCTTTCTTTTCCCTCTCCTCCCTCTGCCTTCCTGCGCGGCTTCTTTCTGCGCGCAGAGCCGTGACTTTTCTGTCGCGCAGAACCGCGGCCTTCGGGACGCGGCCTTCTGTGGCCACCGCCGCCAGGCAGCAGCGAGCAGCACCGGAGGCACCCTGCAGGGCAGGCCAACAGCAGCCCCCAGCCAGCGCCCCAACCCTAGCCCGGTTCCTTCTGCCTGAAGCTGGTCGTCTCCGTCGCCGTCCGTCGTCTCCCGTGAATCCATGGTGAAAGGACCATCTAGCGAAGCTGAAACTCTTTGTTGGGTTTTTGTGCAATGCTGTATGACTCAATGTGTTTACTAATTAATCCTTGATTGTTTTCTGCAGATTCCAGGGATCCAAATGCAAAATTAATTTTCTGTTTTCGTTTTTGTTTAATTAGCAAATCTGGTTCAATGTTGTAAAATGCGTAGTAAATCGTAGAAATGTCGAAAAATTGCGAGTGAGGACTTTTTGGAATCCTTACAAAAAGCTCTGTCCAGTGAATGTTTTATATGTGGGCTGTTAGTGTAAAGTTTGTACTATGGTGATTTATTTGTGTTAAATAGCATTAAATAGGGATAAAATCGTATCTGCTGTTGTGTTGCTTAGTTTGCTGTGAAAGTTTTATGGTAGGCTTGTCATGTCATGTGTGTAGTGTGGTACAAATTTCAGAATTTTTGGTGCATGTATGATTTAGTTATGTATTTAGTTTGTTTTCAGCTTATTAAATGGATTAAAATAATTTGTGATAAATGTTTGCATGTAAAAATGGAAAAGGTAGTTCCACAGCCTTTCTATGATGTTGTTTTAGCTTGGATAATTTTATCATGGCCATGCGTTTAAAGAAAATGTGATTTGTAGATTTATTTTGCTCTCACATGCATTTTGTGAATTAAACTTGCCATATTTTTAATAAATAATTTATAAGACCTGAGCATATATTCTTTTTACAATAGTCATAATTTAGCATTATCTATCCTCAGTAAAAATATGAGCCCCAAATTATATGTTTGCAACATCGCTTAAAGATAATGCCTTTGTTAGTTAATTATTTAATTAATAAAAGCATATTGGTAAATGAAAATGTATATGTTGAAATGATTACCTTGTTGCATGTTAATCTGAGATAGTTATTGTGTACTCATGTTCATGTGGTTGTGATGTTCAAATGATTTGTTTGTGTGCTCTCTTGATTAGTCAACTAATTGGTAAATCGAGGTACTGCTTTTCTGAAATTTCTGCCAGAACAGATTCTGTTGAGGTGTTAATTTCATAAATTAAATCTTGTTTTCTGTATGTTTGGTCAATACAAAAGTTGTAGAGGATTGCATGATCTAGCTTCTGTTAGAATTTCGTGATTTGTGGCTTAGTAGTTTAGGAGATACAACTGTTTAAATTTGGGTTCAGGAATAGTTGCTCTCTGTGATGCCTAGATCAGATTCTGCAAATATGTATGTTTGACCCTTTTAATTTATGAATCATGTTGTGGTGATTAAAGATGAAAGGAAGATAATTTCATAAGTTTTCCAAAATGTCTAGTTGCATGTCTGTTGGAGTTATGTAGCTCTAGTTACAATTTAATTACTCAGCTATTGATTGTATGTCTAGCTATGCTGAAATTGCTGCATGCATAGTTTTTGTAGTGGTGATTAGTTCGTAAATAAAATTATGTTTTCTGTAGATGTGTTCAATACAAAAGTTGTAGATAACTTCATTATATTGTTTGTCCTAAAATTTCATGATTTTAGGCCATGTGGTTTAGGAGTTATAATTTTTGTAAGTTGGCTGTCAGGTTTTGCATACTTCCCTGTGCAGATCTGAAAGAATGAATTGTTTGGCTAGTTTAAGTTATGAATCATGTCTTCATGTTAATAGAAGAGTTGTAGTGCTTTTCATAAGCTTTCTAAATTATCTTTGATCACTAATTGTGGTGGTTTAGAACTTGAGTTACATGTGTTTAAAGTTAGAAGTCAGAATCTGTCCAAAGTCTGGACAGATTTATTTGTTTGAGTTAGTTAGCCTTGATAACTGCTTAATCATCTTGAGATAATTATAAATAAGTTTTAGACAACTTAATAAGCTTTCTAATAAGTCTTATGTCAAGTCTGTTGGTGCTTTAGATCTGTAGTTATGACTGTTTGAAGATGAATATAATATTCTGTCCAAAGTCTGGATAGAACTGCTTGTCTGTTATGTTTGGTCTTTTTAATGGCTGAATCATGCTTAAAAGATAATAGCAAAGTTGTAGATAATTTCATTAGCTTTCCAGAAAGTCTAGGATCATCTTGTTTGGACATGTGTAGCTCCACTTATATCTGTTTAAAGTGCATGCTTTGTTGCTGTCCAAACTGTATAAATGAACCGAACTTGATTGCTATAGCTTAATGTTGATTATGTGATCTTTGATGCTATGTCATGACTTGATAATGTTTAGTTTGTGCATTTCAAGTTATTAAGTTAATCAACCTGATATATTATATAAATATGTTGAATAATGATGTTTAGTTTGTGCTATGTCAATGATGGTTGATATGCTTAACTAAAATAGGAGTTGTATGCGTATACATGTGTTTCAATTGTGTGATGTATGTAGTGATTATCTGGAGTGATTGTTATAGTTAGCCTCTATGAGTGTTAATGAACCGTGTGTCACACTTTTCCTTAATATTAACCTGCTGAAATGATCATGCCATGTTGTGAGTTAGAGTTATGCATTCTTTACATAGTTATCCTGATTGCTTATGCGAAGTAATTAGTAAAGTTTTTGTTTGCGCCTTATGTTTGCTTCATAAGCGTTTCTCTGCATTCATACGCTTGCATTGCACACCTCATTTAGGTAACGGTAGATACATCGTGAAGGACGTGATGATGAGGTTAATCTCGAAGACTGTGTTTGGTGGATTATCCCGAAGATGCGGAGTTGAGCAAGTGCTTCAATGGAGATGCTCGCCAAGCGTGTATCATCTAACAAACACTAACCTAGTGTTGGTTCCCAGGCAAGCCCCGGAGCATATTAAGCCTCCTATCTTTTGCAATTAAAATTACTTGAGTCCTTTTATATTGTGATGCATTAGGTATAGGAGTTGGAATGAATCCTACTTGCTGCATTACCATTCCTTGGTTATTGATTAATGTTTACCTTGTTATCCTGTATTTTTATTTACAATGTAGAATTGCTTAGCCTGCTTAATAAAAGTAGAAGCTAAGGATGTTTCCATAATACCCTAATGGGTAGTTACCGGATCACGGTTGGCTATATTTGCTATCGTGGAAAAGAACCTGAGTAGTAATGAAATACGGTCAACTGGAAGGCAAGGCACAAGTTTGGAAACTTGGGGCAGTCCGTCCGTTGGATCGTGTAGGTTTGTATCGATGTTGGCCTCGTTCATTTTTGAACGCGCCCTTTTACTTAGGGATACGTCGGTGCCGTAATCATCGACCCCAAAGCCGGTTAGAAGCTGTTCGGGCCGGTCTCAACCCGTGTTGTGCCCTCTAGTATGGAAATGCGATCTGCCACATGAGGCCATCGCCAGGTTCCAATTGAGCGGTCCGTGCTGTGAGCCGCGACGATTACCACCACGAAGAAGCATCGAGCGGTTGCCCAATGCATGGACCCGACGGGGAAAGTGTGGGCTGGTATTAGAGGTCTTTCACCAGCTGGTTTGGAATTCGATTCGAGTCACCGTCTCCCCCGGTTAGTGGGAAACTATGGCAAGCTTCACCACGATACAACTCCATGTGACATCTATTGGTTCAACTAAAATATTGATAAGCAAACCTGATATGGTATTGTGTATTTGTTTGCTAGATCCAATTGAGTGCTCTAGTGCAGGTGCAAAACCTAGAGTTTAAGGAATAGGATAAAAGATGACTGCTCATATAATCAAATGATGAACCCCTGTAACTTAAGCTCTTTTGCAAATAAAGTTAGCCAGCTCCACTATTTATATCAGCCTTGCATACTCCTTGGTGTCACTTTATTTTTGGTTTCCGACGGGTAAGTCTAGCTGAGTACATTCGAGTACTCAGGGTTTATCCCACCTTGTTGCAGGTGAAGGTTAGGTCTGTCGAAAGGTGATGGCCAGTGCCGGTGGACTCGGCAGTTCCATACTTCTTCTCTTTATGCTGTTGTTGGAGGATATCACTCAAGCTAGCAAAGTATTTCAACTTATGATATCGTATTCATTTCAAAGCTATATTGTTTCAAAGTATTTCCAACTTGTATTATTATTTGTGAACTCTATTGTAATTTTATTTCCACTGCAAAGCTCCATGAACATGATCTGTATTTGCTTGACCATGCGATCTTAGCTGAGATGTTAAAAAAGTTTGAAATCCCTCCGGATTTCATGGACTACCGGGTTTATATGGGCTCAAGTGTGCTAATTCAGCTGCTCTGGCAGAGGTTTTCGCACTTGTGCTCTTATAAATTGGTCGGTTCTGTCACAGCTGGTATCAGAGCAAGGTTAAGCATAATACTGTGTGACACCCCAATTTTAAGAACAAAATTGGAGCACAATATATGTATGCCAGGATCAATTTTCATACATATATCCACATCATAGTAAATATCAAAACAATGCTTTATTAATAATATCGAACTTTATTACAAAATGACCCTCGGGTCTGAAATAAAAAGTACAGACTCTCATGATATCTGACTCTAATGAAGACTCTGACGTAGATGCGGAAGTCTGGACTCCATCTCCACAGGAACGTCGACCGGGGGTAGCGCCATCCTAGTACAGGTCATCAGGGTCGTAGCCGCCGTCCTCTGGGTACTCCGGCTCCTCGTAGACGTAGTCTTCAGCGTCTGGGTGGGGTAGCAGGGGGACAAAGAGGAAGGGTGAGTACATCGAAATGTACTCCGCAAGTGTAGGAAATATATGCTTATGAGGCTATTATCAAAGGTAGGCTGACTTTGTTTGACTCATGCGCCTAAAGCGACACATCCCTATTAATCCTATTATTCCTATGCACCTATTTACTAGGTCATAGACACAGACACTATAGAAAAAGTAACAACACTCGGGGTCGCACCGAGCAAGACCACACTCGGAGTCACACCGAGCAACCAACACTTGGAGTCACACCAAGCAACCGCACTTGGAGTCGCACCAAGTACCCACACCTGAAGTCCATCAGGCAACCGCACCTGAAGTCCATCAGATGACCCGAACCAGTAACCAGTAACCAACTAATCTCGAAGAAGTCCAAGCCCACTCGTGACCGTGAGCACGGCTGATATATCAGTTTTACACTCTGCAGAGGTTGCACATCGTTACCCATGAGTCGTGCAGTTCCCGTCACGCTAAACACTGCCAAGGTGCATAGCAGGTTGCACTTCAAGGCCTTTACAAAGCCCCCTCCAAGTCCGTTCCACACGTACCTCTAAGGTTTCACCCCGTACAAAGGTCTACGACCCCCAGGGCCCCTCGTGAGCCACTAAAACAAACCCCGTGTGGATCCTCAACTTAGAGGTTACTAATTAATTAGCCAGGTCCAGCCCATCCAGATCTCATGGTTGCGCTGTTAAGCCGGGTTACATGCTCCGAGAACCGGGTCCTAAGGATCCAGGCAGGATAAATCTAGCACAAGCCCAGAACCAAAAACCAAAAGCAGCTGCCGAGTCCCACGGCACAAAACCACCATTACGGTCCATCCTGCCGGATTTACCTAAACACCATGTTGCTACAAAAATTACCATGTCCACACTGTTTCATAGTCCATTAATTAGAATTGTTAATATTTAACTCCCATCCCATCCAAGACTGCAGGGCTAAGCAACGACACCTACCCGAACATCCCAACACAGGCGACAAGGATAATATAACAAAATCTAGTGAACCATAACATGGGATCCAATTTAATGACAAGCATGCATCTATAGGATCTACTCTACTCTAATACCAAAAGTAAAATAAAGTATAGGTGCAAGATGTTCAAGAACACTTGCCTTCGGGCTGGGTCGAATCTGCAGGGTCACAGGAAGGGTCTGGAGCGTCCTCGAACTCCGCACTCTCTGGCCCAATCAACATACATGGCACAATACAATAAAAATAAATAACAGTACAACAAATAGTACAGAAACAGTTAACTAACAGATCTACTGCGTAGATAACGAAATTATGAATCTAACGCAAGTTGAATGGGTCAAAACGGAGTTAAAACGTGAAAGTTATGGGCTTTTGAAGTCGGGTGGCAAAACTGTAAATCAGTTGAAGTCATTTTCGTAATTTAAATAAAAGAAAACTGAATTAAAAAGGCAACAGGATCGGGCCTCATTTACCGAGAAGTACAGGGGCTAGGATGCAAGGTTTCCGTGACTCAGTGAACAATGCCGAACGGACGGCGGGTTGATTTCAATGAAAGGCAGGGTCTCTTTTACAAAAGTGACGGCCGCCGAGCAGATGCGTGTGTGGCGCTGATGTGGGTGCCGCGTCATGCCGCGTGGCGCTCGCTGGTTGGCCGGGTTTGCCGCGTGGGCGGTGGACCGAGGGAGCCGGCGCCGTGGACTAAGTCCACACGTCGGTGCATACCGGTTCGCGATAGGGATCTAATCTACGTTGTTGTTTTCAGATCGGGTGGCTATGGTTAACCGAGGCGAGCCAGCGGCGGCCGGCGGGGTCTGTGCGCGGCGGAGGGGGTGCGAAGGGCGGCGGCGCCATGGCCGGTGTGCCCGGCGCGCTTGGGGGGACTTCTACAACACGGTAAAGACAACGGGACAAGGTGGGATTGAGAGCGGATCTTACAGCGGTCTCGGTGAAGGTGCTCTCAGCACCGGTGGAGGTCCAAAAGTGGCCGACAACGGAGAGCAGTGGCGGCGGTCTCCGGCGAGGTTGCGGACGCAGCGCTCCCGCTCCGATTCGCTTCGGGTAGATCTCCGGGACGCGGCGTGTGACCGCGAAGCCGAAGGAGGAGAGAGCACGGCCGGAGGAGGGGCAGTGGTGGCGTCTCAGTGCGGTGGATGGCTCGGTCCGAGCTCTTCAATGGTGGCGCGCGGTGGCGAGCTCTCTGGAGGTTCTAGGGCGGTGCGAGGGCTTGTCAGGGCCTTGGACGGAGGCGGCTCGGGGTCGTAGAAGGGTTTATAGGGTGTGGGACAGGGTGGCGGCGTCTGGTGATGTGCTTCCCGGATCGATCCGAGAGGGATGAGGACGAGCGCTAGGGCGGGCAGGAGGTTGGGGAAGGTTCTGACCGGTGGTCCCGCCCGTCAGTGGGAGCTAGGCGGCCTGCTGCGGTGCTGCGGTGGTGGAGCGCGCACGCGGCTCGCGGGCAGGCTGGGCCGAGCGAGGGAGATGGGCCGCGCGGGGGTGAGAAAGGGGCGCGGGCTCGGGGAGCAGGCCGGCCGGCGTCGGCCCAAGGAGGGAGCGCGGGTGGGGTAGCGCGGGCCGGGCTGGGGAGAAGAGAGGGAGTGGGGAGGCAGCGGGCTGGGCCGCACGCGAAAAGAGGAGGAGGGGTGGGTTGGGCCGGCTGGAGGAGAAGGGAGAGGGTGAGGCCCTTTGCCAATTTTCCTTTTTTTTCTTTTCTAAATTCTTTTGCAAATTCATTTCAAATCAGTTTCAAATAAAATAAATTTCAAAAGTTTTGAAAATGTTTTCCCTAGATTTTGGAAATAAAACTTTGAGTTTGATTTCGCAAAACTTTTATAAATCTTTTTGTTGCTTTTCTAAATAGAATAAATTCGGTACGCCCTAACGGGTTTAATAAAATCATTTACCACACACTAAAATATGCAATGGCATGAATGCAACATGGAAATGATAAATAAATTTTATTTTCCTCCTCTAATAAACTAGCCAACCTATTTAATTTCTAGTTTATTTAATACAATTGGGGAAAATTTAAATCAGGGTGTTACGAACCTACCCCCCTTAGAAGAATCTCGTCCTCGAGATTAGGAAGAGTCGGTGAAGAGGTGAGGAAAATCTGCCCGAAGATCATCTTCCTTCTCCCACGTGGCTTCTTCCTCGGAATAATGCTTCCATTGCACCTTGCAGATTTTTATCCTCTTGCTGCGAGTGCCTCGCTCCATCGTGTCCAGAATCTTGATCGGCTCGGAGAAAGTCAGATCATCTCTCAGATCGAGCTCCTCAAGTGGCAACTGCTCCTCTGGAACTCTCAAGCATCTCTTCAGCTGGGATACATGGAACACATCGTGAATACCTGCCAGCCGTGCAGGCAAGTCCAGCTGATAAGCAACTGCACCTTTCTTATCAATCACCTTGAAAGGGCCAATGAATCTCGGAGATAGCTTCCCTTTGACATTAAACCTCATAAGACCTCTGAAGGGTGACACCTTCAGATAGACATAGTCCCCAATCTGGAATTCCAGCTCTCGTCGTCTAACATCTGCATAGCTCTTCTGTCTAGACTGAGCTGTCTTCAGGTTGCTTCTGATCTGCCTGACCTGTTCTTCAGCGTCTTCTATAGACTCAGGGCCAAAGACTTTCCTTTCTCCAACCTGGTTCCAGAACAGAGGAGTTCTGCACTTCCTGCCATACAGTGCTTCAAACGGTGACATCTTCAGACTGGCCTGATAGCTGTTGTAATATGAGAACTCTGCATATGGCAGACTCACATCCCAACTCTAGCTATTCTGGAGTGCACTGGCTCTCAACATGTCCTCCAGAATCTGATTCACCCTTTCTGTCTGACCATCAGTCTGAGGGTGATAAGCTGAACTGAAACTGAGGCGGGTGTCCATAGACTCATGCAACCGTTGCCAGAATCTGGATGTAAACTGTGTGCCTCTGTCAGATACTATGATCTTGGGCACCCCATGCAAGCACACAATGCGAGACATGTACAACTCTGCCAGCTTCGGACCCTGATATGTCTCCTTGACCGGAAGGAAGTGAGCAACCTTGGTCAACCAATCAACTATGACCCAGATAGAGTCATAACCAGACTGTGTCCTGGGCAAACCAGTGATGAAATCCATGCTAATCTGTTCCCATTTCCACTCTGGAATCTGCAGAGGTTGTAGCAAACCAGCTGGTCTCTGATGTTGGGCCTTAACCCTCTAACATGTGTCACACAAGGCCACATACTCTGCTACTTCCCTCTTCATCCCATACCACCAGTAATACTGCTTCAGATCCTGGTACATCTTGGTACTGCCTGGATGGAGAGAGTAGGCTGAATCATGAGCTTCCCTCAGAATCAACTCCTTGATAGCCTTCACATCTGGAACACAGATTCTGCCTCTGAACCATAAGACACCCTGATCATCCACTGTGAACCCTGGGGCTTTGTCCTCCTTGATCGACTGTCTGATCTCCAGAAGATACTCATCAGTGAGCTGCCCTGCTCGGATATCATGCTCCAAGGTCGAATCAACCTCCCTGGCTACTGCATCAGTGTGGCCGAGTATACCCAGATTGAGCTTCACAAACTCCTCATGCAACTCGGGTTGCTGCTCCTTGATCTCTAACACATTGCAGTAGACCTTCCTGCTCAGGGCATCTGCTACAACATTCGCCTTGCCCGGATGATAGTTGATACTCAGATCATAATCTTTGATCAACTCTAGCCATCTCCGTTGGTGGAGAATCAGATCTGGCTGGGTGAAGATGTACTTCAAACTCTTATGATCAGTGTATATCTCCGTCTTCTTGCCCATCAGATAATGCCTCCAGATCTTCAGAGCATGAACAACAGCTGCCAACTCCATGTGTAGGATAATTCAGCTCATGCTTCCGGAGCTGTCTCGAGGCATAGGCAATCACATGACCTTCCTGCATAAGAACACATCCCAGGCCTTGTCGAGATGCATCACAATAGACCGTGAAGTTCTTCTGGACATCTGGCATGACAAGAATAGGAGCAGAAGTCAACCTTGCCTTCAACTCCTCAAAACCAGCCTGGCATTCAGGGGACCATACAAACTTGGCACCCTTCTCCGTCAGCTTCATCATCGGCTTCACGATCTTGGAGAATCCTTCAATGAATCTGCGGTAATATCCAGCCATACCGAGGAAACTCCGGATCTCAGTGACATTCTCAGGTACCTTCCAGTCCAATATATCTTGGACCTTGCCTGGATCAACAGACACTCCACCCTCTGAGATGATATGCCCCAAATATGCAACCTTCTTCAACCAGAACTCGCATTTGCTCAGCTTCGCATACAACTGATGCTCCCTGAGCTTCTGCAGTACTAACCTCAGGTGCTTCTCATGCTCTTCTTCATTCTTCGAGAATATAAGGATATCATCAAGGAATACCACGACGAACAGATCTAAAAACTCCATGAAGACCTTGTTCATCAGATACATGAAGAAAGCCGGGGCATTAGTCAAGCCGAAGGACATCACCGTGTACTCATATAGCCCATATCGAGTCACAAATGCCGTCTTCGGAATGTCAGCTTTACGAATCTTCAGCTGATTATAACCTGTTTGCAGGTCGATCTTCGAGAAGACATGAGCACCCTTCAACTGATCAAACAGATCATCAATGCGAGGAATAGGGTACTTGTTCTTGATGGTGGCTTCATTCAATGCGCGATAATCAACGCACATCCGTTGGCCTCCATCCTTCTTCGAAACGAAGATCACAGGGGCTCCCCATGGGGATGTACTAGGACGAATATGCCCCTTCTCTAACTGCTCTTGAATCTGCGACTTCAGCTCAGCTAGCTTTTCGGCATCCATTCTATATGGTCGCCTGTATATAGGTGAAGTACCAGGAACTAAATCAATAGAGAACTCAATCTCACGATCAGGTGGCATACCTAGCACTTTCTGGAAGACATCAGGGAACTCCTTGACCACTCGGATATCAGGTACCACGACAGCCTCATACACTCTGGCTTCCTTGGTCATCTTCGTTGGTGCCTGATACACAAGCTTCGTGCCATCTGGATGCTTCAATGTGATGATCCTCTGAGCACAATCAATAACCCCTTGATATTTGCTCAGCCAGTTCATTCCCAGAATGACATCTATCCCCTCAGAATCTAGGACAATGAGATCAAAAGGAAACTCTACCCCCCTTATGTTTATGCTCAGATTCCGACACACCTGCCGGGAAACCATCTCTCCTCCGGGAGATATAACTATCAAGCCTCTAAGCATAGGTGAAACTGACAGACTACATGCTGATGCGAACCTCGCTGTTATGAAAGAATGTGATGCACTAGAATCAAAGAGTACTGTAGCTGGATGGGAATTAATAGTGAACATACCCAATACCACATCTGGAGCCGTCTGAGCTGACTCCGCTGCAACATGGTTCACACGACCTCGTGCGAAAGCCTGGGGTGGTCCTGCCTGACGGGACTGCTGCGGGGCCTGCTTCCTCATCGGGCACTGGTTGGCGTAGTGCCCCATCTGGTTGCACTTGTAGCATGGACCGAACTGACCTGCCCCTTGCGCTGGACGGGGCTGCTGCGGAGCTGGAAGACCCGAGCGAGGTGCCTGGGCCTGGCGAGGCGGCTGCTGCTGCTGCTGCTGAGGTGGAGCCTGGTACTGTGGAGCTGGGTGCCTGTACTGGGGAGCGGGCTGCCGGAACTGGGGCGGCCGGTACTGCTGCTGCTGCTGCAGGATCTGCCTGGGAGCTGGAGCAGGTAGAGCGTAGCGGGGACGGGTGGAGCTGCTGGAGGACTGTCCCTGGAAGGCCATCTTTCTCTTGCGATCTGCATCGAGGTCCTTCCTTTCCCTCTCCACTGCGAAAGCACGGTCAACCAGCTTCTGGAATGAGGAAAACTCATTCGAAGCCAGGGCGTAGCGGAGTCCGGGGTTGAGCCCATGCCTGAAGCAGACATCAATTTAATTACTTGACACGTAGCGATAGAAAGAAGTATAAGATATGAATCATGAGTTAGAGAAAAGATATTGACAAAATTAAAACTTGCCTGAAGCAATCCTGCTTCTTGTCATCTTCATCCATGTCACCCGGGGCGTAACGGGACAGCTGGGTGAACCGCGTGAAATACTCACGCACGGACATCGTGCCCTGCCTGAGGTCCTGAAACTCCCGGCGCTTCACCTTGATCTCGCCGGCGGGAACGTGCTGGTCGCGGAAGGCCTTGCGGAACTCCTCCCAGGTGATGGTGTTGGCGTTCGCGCGAGCGGCGGTGTAGGCAGTCCACCAGTCCTTCGCCGGGCCCTGAAGCTGGTGCGCGGCGTAGAGAACCTTATCCTGGTCCCCAACATGAGCAAGCTGCAACTTGCCCGCAATAGCCTCGAGCCAATCGTCAGCATCCATCGGCTCGATCGCATGGTGGAACACGGGAGGGCGCGTCGTCATGAAGCTCCTGAGAGTGTCATCCGGTCGGGGTGGCGGTGCAGCTCCTCCACCCTGAGCACCCTGGGCACCCTGGGCCATCTGCTGCATGTACTGCATGATCTGGGCCATGTTCTGCATCATCTCATTTTGCACCTGGGCCATCTAGAGCGGGTCATACGGGGGCGGAGGTGGAGGTGGATGAGGCGGCTGGTTGCCACCTGCCCCGCCAGTGTTACCGGTGTTACCCGCGCTGCTCCTGGTGTCAACCATCTGTTACATTTTCCAGGAGTAAAAGTGAGACATGATAGATAGATATATAACAACCCTGATTTGGTTAATTAATACGATTAGTAAAACATTTTAAACAAATGATGTCGCTGCAACCTGACGGTCGCAACACACCAACCATCATTACAAAGAACCAAAACATTACATATGCACAAGTACATGTCATACAACGACCTACGAGATCACATAATTATGGTGGGCTCCTTACGAGTTTGGAGGACCTACTTTAAAACAGAGTTTGAATTTTCAGCAGAGACAGGCTACAGAAGTGGGAAAAAGGGTTAGACTTTTAAAAAATAGTTTTATAAACTTGACGACTTGACTAGGGTAGCGTCCTACGGTCAACATAGCTCTGATACCACTATGTGACACCCCAATTTTAAGAACAAAATTGGAGCACAATATATGTATGCCAGGATCAATTTTCATACATATATCCACATCATAGTAAATATCAAAACAATGCTTTATTAATAATATCGAACTTTATTACAAAATGACCCTCGGGTCTGAAATAAAAAGTACAGACTCTCATGATATCTGACTCTAATGAAGACTCTGACGTAGATGCGGAAGTCTGGACTCCATCTCCACAGGAACGTCGACCGGGGGTAGCGCCATCCTAGTACAGGTCATCAGGGTCGTAGCCGCCGTCCTCTGGGTACTCCGGCTCCTCGTAGACGTAGTCTTCAGCGTCTGGGTGGGGTAGCAGGGGGACAAAGAGGAAGGGTGAGTACATCGAAATGTACTCCGCAAGTGTAGGAAATATATGCTTATGAGGCTATTATCAAAGGTAGGCTGACTTTGTTTGACTCATGCGCCTAAAGCGACACATCCCTATTAATCCTATTATTCCTATGCACCTATTTACTAGGTCATAGACACAGACACTATAGAAAAAGTAACAACACTCGGGGTCGCACCGAGCAAGACCACACTCGGAGTCACACCGAGCAACCAACACTTGGAGTCACACCAAGCAACCGCACTTGGAGTCGCACCAAGTACCCACACCTGAAGTCCATCAGGCAACCGCACCTGAAGTCCATCAGATGACCCGAACCAGTAACCAGTAACCAACTAATCTCGAAGAAGTCCAAGCCCGCTCGTGACCGTGAGCACGGCTGATATATCAGTTTTACACTCTGCAGAGGTTGCACATCGTTACCCATGAGTCGTGCAGTTCCCGTCACGCTAAACATTGCCAAGGTGCATAGCAGGTTGCACTGCAAGGCCTTTACAAAGCCCCCTCCAAGTCCGTTCCACACGTACCTCTAAGGTTTCACCCCGTACAAAGGTCTACGACCCCCAGGGCCCCCTCGTGAGCCACTAAAACAAACCCCGTGTGGATCCTCAACTTAGAGGTTACTAATTAATTAGCCAGGTCCAGCCCATCCAGATCTCATGGTTGCGCTGTTAAGCCGGGTTACATGCTGCGAGAACCGGGTCCTAAGGATCCAGGCAGGATAAATCTAGCACAAGCCCAGAACCAAAAACCAAAAGCAGCTGCCGAGTCCCACGGCACAAAACCACCATTACGGTCCATCGTGCCGGATTTACCTAAACACCATGTTGCTACAAAAATTACCAAGTCCACACTGTTTCATAGTCCATTAATTAGAATTGTTAATATTTAACTCCCATCCCATCCATGACTGCAGGGCTAAGCAACGACACCTACCCGAACATCCCAACACAGGCGACAAGGATAATATAACAAAATCTAGTGAACCATAACATGGGATCCAATTTAATGACAAGCATGCGTCTACAGGATCTACTCTACTCTAATACCAAAAGTAAAATAAAGTATAGGTGCAAGATGTTCAAGAACACTTGCCTTCGGGCTGGGTCGAATCTGCAGGGTCACAGGAAGGGTCTGGAGCGTCCTCGAACTCCGCACTCTCTGGCACAATCAACATACATGACACAATACAATAAAAATAAATAACAGTACAACAAATAGTACAGAAACAGTAAACAGATCTACTGCGTAGATAACGAAATTATGAATCTAACGCAAGTTGAATGGGTCAAAACGGAGTTAAAACGTGAAAGTTATGGGCTTTTGAAGTCGGGTGGCAAAACTGTAAATCAGTTGAAGTCATTTTCGTAATTTAAATAAAAGAAAACTGAATTAAAAAGGCAACAGGATCGGGCCTCATTTACCGAGAAGTACAGGGGCTAGGATGCAAGGTTTCCGTGACTCAGTGAACAATGCCGAACGGACGGCGGGTTGATTTCAATGAAAGGCAGGGTCTCTTTTACAAAAGTGACGGCCGCCGAGCAGATGCGTGTGTGGCGCTGATGTGGGTGCCGCGTCATGCCGCGTGGCGCTCGCTGGTTGGCCGGGTTTGCCGCGTGGGCGGTGGACCGAGGGAGCCGGCGCCGTGGACTGAGTCCACACGACGGTGCATACCGGTTCGCGATAGGGATCTAATCTATGTCGTTGTTTTTAGATCGGGTGGCTATGGTTAACCGAGGCGAGCCAGCGGCGGCCGGCGGGGTCTGTGCGCGGCGGAGGGGGTGCGAAGTGCGGCGGCGCCATGGCCGGTGTGCCCAGCGCGCTTGGGGGGGGACTTCTACAACACGGTAAAGACAATGGGACAAGGTGGGATCGAGAGCGGATCTTACAGCGGTCTCGGTGAAGGTGCTCTCGGCGCCGGTGGAGGTCCAAATGTGGCTGACAACGGAGAGCAGTGGCGGCGGTCTCCGGCGAGGTTGCGGACGCAGCGCTCCTGCTCCGATTCGCTTCGGGTAGATCTCCGGGACGCGGCGTGTGACCGCGAAGCCGAAGGAGGAGAGAGCACGGCCGGAGGAGGGGCAGTGGTGGCGTCTCAGTGCGGTGGATGGCTCGGTCCGAGCTCTTCAATGGTGGCGCGCGGTGGCGAGCTCTCT